>BPLR01006241.1:0-34480 GCA_021605095.1 Caerostris extrusa
AGAAATGCTGTGACGACTCGTGGCTCAGTGGCAACGTGCGACAGTGGTGAATATTAGGATTGAGATTCAATCTGCTGGCGGCTATGCTGTGCATACCGTTTCAAAAGAAAACGAGTTGATTCAATGACATTTTATGATGGATCAGACTGCCATTCCTACTTTCAAGCTGCCGATGCAAATGCCTAGGCAAAAAATCTAGACTTATAATTCTTCTAAGATCAAAATTAAATAACACAAATGACAAGTTAAATTTCAGACAGAAGAACAGCTACTACTCACAAGGTTAAGGATGAAGCACAAACTGAATATGAAAATTTCTGCTGATGGCATTAAAAAATATACCAAAAATGTGGCAGCTGCACTGATGTCGAATTTACTCATCATCATGTCTTTGATTGTCCAGCTGTTATACATTGTATGGACCAACCCTTGGAAGAGGATTTACACCCGATCTGACAATCAGCATAGCCAATATTATTCGAGAGCACCTGCCTTCTTCAGCCAAGTCAGATTCCTACCGGGTTCTCCATCGCAGCAGAAGCCGCGCCTTCCTTCCATGAAAACAGACGCGTTCAGGATTTGGTCTAGCTGTTGCTGTCAGCCGAGGTGGGATAAGAAACAACAACAGAAATATTGTCGATTCTAATTTGAATCGTTTTCAAAGGTAGTAACTGCAGCATACACTATTGGAAGGATATAAGAACATTAGAAGGATATAAGAACATTAGAAGGATATATACACCCTTCTTCATCCTCAGCAGCATTAACATCATCAGTGGCATAAAAGCCCCATGGTGGGTCGAAGCCGTCTGCCTGCTGGCAGATTTCTAGACAGATGTCTTTTTACGGGGTAGGGTTGTCAGCCCACATGCCCAATGCTCTATAGACATATTAAGATCGGGACTTACGATTTAAAGTGGATTTCGAACCTCTGCAAACATCCAGGTCTCCGCCGAGACTTGAACTCGAAACCTGTGGCACCGAGCTCTTGAGCGCTATCACCCAGCCATCAGACCTCATTTTGAAAATAGTGGGAGAAATTTTCTTTTTACGGGGTAGGTGCGTCAGCCCTATGATCTACAGCTATATTAGACCGGGACCTACGGTTTAAAATGGATTCCATATACAGCATTAGACGGATATAAATTTTCGTCCACTTAACAGGCTAGAAAGCACGCACAGCCGGCTAATTGAGGATAGTATAAAAATCAATAAATTCATACTTTGTTTGTTTACATCATTGAATGTAAAAAAAAAAAAAATGAAATAAATTACCGATGAGATCGAGATTTCGAATGGAAATAAATCAATTCATTTAATACACAACAACGAAAAAAAAATAAAGTTCAGCACTTTTTATTTTCTGACAACTTCCAAAATATAGTGCCACTTTTTCCAAACACTGTATATTTACACAGGATCGAAATTAATTATATCGCATCTGTAGCAGATATAAAAAGTCTTTTTAAGAGCAGATATAAAAGACCGGTCTCATTCTCATCTGAAATAATAAACTCACGAGGAGTGCATACTTGAACTTTTATGATTGATGGAGTGAATATGGACTGACAGATGATTGGTTTTGTTGAAGGTTTTTAAGTGCAGAGTGGGGGTGGACCAAAATAAAAATGCCTCCTCACGAACTAGGAAGAAGAGCCTTGCCTCAGCAAAATTAAAAGACCACACATTCCATTTCCTGATCCAGAATGTTCCGGGTTCCATATGCACTACACCTACAGATGCTAAGTTATAAAACAGGCAGAAAGTAGTATGGAATGTTTATATTAATTGGGGTGAGGTTTAAAAATATATTAAAAATAAAAGTATTTAATTAGAATTAAACGTCATAAATCAGAACGAGAATAACATTTCCATATAAAAAAAGTATTCACTGATTAATAGGAGTCAGAGAAAAGCATGGTATTTTTTCCATTAAGAGTTATGCTTAATTTTTTTTACATTTTAATTATTTGTTTTTATTGGTTAATTGATTTATTTTTTCTCCAGGAATTAACTTCTGACACTAAGAAATAAATAAATCGGATCTATGTTTGCATTTGTCTTGGCTATGTGACGAAGAAGGAACTTTAAGGGGGGACTACTTATATAGAAGAAAACCTAAAAATTCCCACCAGGTGGTCTGACTCACAGTCAAGAGGCTAAACATCCCAAACGCCATCGAGTCTCCTCGTTTTTTTAAACGATGTCTACAACAAAGTATCACTGAGCTACACGAGTCGGGTAAACAGACATATAATACTTTTAAAAAATCAAAAACTTTTAGATAAAAGGATTGAAGAAAATGTAGTTTCATACTCAATGTTCTTTTTAAATCTATTTATTTATCGGGTTGTTTTTTTTTTTTTTTTTTTTTTATTTTATAAAATTTCAAAACTAGAAACTGATTCTTCTGTACTTTTTCATCGTTATTATTATTTTCAATGAGATACTTCAAAAAAATTTCAAACCTCTAAATTTATTAAAAAATAATAAACAAAATAATAACAATAAAAAAAATTTTTCTTATTGCTTTAATTTTATTTTCAAAAAAATTAAGAAAAATTACTAAATGCTACACCTCTAACTCTGTAACACTAACTGAACAAACACATATCTAGTACAACCGTAACCAAATTTTTTCCCATACGTTTAACTTCGTATACCATTCAAACGTTTCGACAGATACACACACATCGCAACAAAAGGAAGAAGATGCATCTGCAAAAACACCGAATGGGCTTTTACCATTGTACAATATGCCGTTCCACCGTACAACAGGAGTGGAGGATACGGGTACATCATCTGATCCCCAGAACCTTTATAACATAATAATGAGGATAATAGTCAAAATTCACCCCTCCGATCATGTTTTTTTTGTCCCTTTCTGTAAAAGGGAGGGCGCTAAAAGTCACGAAGTCTAACCACAGCCAGGGTGAAGCGAACGTGACAGACAGATGTTTTCCATCCCACCCCTCCCCCAGCTTATTTACGTGAATTAGAACCACACGAACATATCCGGTAAACGTGACTCTCACGTTCGGTGCACGAAAGAGAGGAGTGGGAAGAGACAGAAATTAAAGACATTTTATGCTTTTCTGGGGAAAAATTATTTATGTATTCAATTATTTTACGAAGAAAACGTGCAGTTATGGAAATGCCGTACGTGATTACTTCCTTGACATAACAAAAAAATATATATATTGAAATTAATACACGTAAAATTATGAAAGTTTTAAGGAGGAATATGATAAATTGTAATTTATTTATGATTAATTTATGGAACATAAATAAAAAAGGGTTGATATTTTTTTTTTTTTTAAGATTGCATTAAAATTTATATTAAAAATAATTTTGTTAGATGACGAAACTCATACAGTCTGATGATGGCCAATTGGATAGCGCTTTGGCTTTTAGCACCACAGGCTTCAGGTTTGAAAACTGGCACGGAAGTTAAACTGTAGGCCCCGGTCTAATTCGTGTGAAAAGAATGACCGTAAAGCGACAAACCAAATTATACAGACTGTCCTGTTCAAATTATTGTGCACAACAATGCGAATAAATATGATTAATATTTTATAAATTTTTCTCCTGTAAGATTATTTATTAAGCATTTTACAATCTAAAATATTCGATTTAATCAAAGTAGCTAGTTTAATTTATTCAAAAAGAATTTTGAATATATATATATATATATATATCATCATCATCATCATTGGCGCAATAGCCCCATGGTGGGCCAAGGCCGTCTGCTTACTGGCAGATTTCTGGACAGGAGATGTTTTTTTTTACGCGGTAGGGTTGTCAGCCTTACGCCCAACGCTCTACAGACATATTAGACCGGGACCTACGGTTTAAAGTTTTTTCACTGGTTTATCGCTCTACGGGCATCTTGTACACACTTCAGACGAAACAGACCGAGACCTACAGTTTAAAGTGGATTCCGAACCACTACAAACATCCAATGGCACCGCCCGAAGCGAACCCGAAACCTCAAAGCCCAGAAGTCTATAAATTCTTTTTGAATGTCGGAAATCTGATGTCAAAGCCACAGATAGTCATATAAATTCTTTTGAATGTGCAATTTGGTAACAAACTCAATCGATTTCGATTTATCTATTTTGATCCACAAATATTACACAAATGTGCAAAAGTTTCTCCAAGAACACTTTAAGAAAGAATTGAATCCTTTTTCTTCTTATAGCAGGTTCTCCTGATGCATTGTGGGATTTGTAATACTAGTGAGGCGTGACGTCAAAGTCAAAAGTGGCCAACATTAAGAATACTAAGATAAAATATTTATAAGGCCTTTATTGAAAAACATCGTTGAAAAACAAAAATAAATAAAAAAATAAAAATATGACATTCTGGAAAAGTTTTCAAAACACATCCGTCCAAACTTCAAGGCGTTTGACATAAAAAAAAAAAAAAATTCACTACTATATTCTCCACCACTCTTACATTTAGGCAACGGTCCAAGTAATTGGTTCAATTGAAAACGGAGGACACTTTTTCCGAAAACAAATCCGAAGTGGTGCAGGCTTTGCCGCTAGTGCTATCTAAATTGGTCTGGTATCTCCATCCTAATAAGTTAATTAAGCCCTATCTTCCGCCCCATCTCTCGGCCTTCACATGAGATAACACTGGATTATCATTATTTATGGCAACACATCCTCAACATGCTTTCGTGCCATAAGTGCCGACCAACTTTATAACTTTTGTGAATGATAAATCCTTTAGATTCCTTGCGCCAATAAATGTTTATAATGAAGAATTTAGGTTTTATAAATATTTTTTTATGATAATGAGTTAGTTTTTAATATATATTTAACAGAGAGGTATGATACAGGGATGTTTATTACATTCAATGACTTTATTTTTGAAAAATAAGTCTTTTTTATCAAACTAAAAGTGGAAACATACAGAAGTATTCAAATTTTTTTTTTAATTTTAATTAATATTCTTGCTCTGATTAAAATAAATAGTTTTTTTTTTAAGTTCGATAAATAATTAAATAAAAAAAAAAGGTTTAATCAGTTAATTTTACTATATATTTGACAAGATATTTAACAGAGAGATATGATAGAGGATTGTTTATTTCATTCAGTGACTTTATTTTTGAGAAGTGTAAGTCTTTTTTTTTTTTTATCAAACTAAAAAATCGGAAACATACGGAAGTATTCAAGTTTTTTTAAATTTTAATTATTATAATTCTTGCTCTGATTATAATTAATAGATCTTTATGCTTGATAAATATTTAGATTAAAAAAAAATTAAAATAACCAATGATTTGCAAAAATGTTATTAAAACCAAGATAAGTAATTTAATTATTTAATTAAATTTGTCATTAATTAATTATAATACCGCTTGTATTTTTTATCTAATAAAATTATCTGCACTAATAAAATTATCCCACCTTGAGTTCGACGAATTTCTAAAATTAGAAAATTGTTTCGTTTTTATCTTAATTAAAAAGATTACATATTTTAATTCCTGAATAATTGCAATTCTAATTATAATTAGCATATAAAACAGCATGTGTAAAAAAAAAAAAAACTCCAACTATAATTAATCTTAAAGAATTGCATTCAATGTATATGAATGAGATTCTCTATTTAGCTGTTTAATGATTTTGTAAAAAAAAATAATGAATAAAATAAACTTAATTATTATTACAATAATAATTAAGTTTATTTATATAATAGTAATTGTATAAATAAATAAAAAAATAACTTATTATTATAATAATAAATTTTAACTTAAGCCAATAAATAATTTGAAAATTTTCCGAAAGTAGAAATGATGTAAAAGTAGACACGGGATTTAATTTTATAAAAGATGGTCATATATTTTCCAGAAATGTTGCTAAATTTCCATACAGAAAGTGACGCTAGTTTTGCAACTCGTTTTATTTTTCACTCCGAAACACACCAATTTCTATTCAAAAATATGAATCACACTTTCGAGAAACAATATCAATATTTCATGCACTCATCCCATCCCCTCCCAAAAACAACTCAACCCAATCTATTAAAGAGAAAGCCTTCCACCAATAAAGATCCAGATTTACAACTTGGAGAGAGAGAGAGTCGAACAGTCTCTAACGCAGATATCAAACTGAATTGGTCAACGTTGCCACCGATAATAATAATAAAAATGAAAAAATAAAAAAGTCGCACTATATCATTTTACTCGCCCCATGCAGGCCAAGGCTTGCTTGGTACAGAAAGAATCCTTACAACAACGGAACCCACTAATTTGGCAAGCTTCGGAAGTGAAGCCGGCGCATAAAGAGGAAGAAGGGGTTACAAAGCTTATGAGTCAATGCCAGAGGCAGTCTAGCGAGACTAATTGACTTGTTTCGTTCACAACCACCACGCCAGACAGACCCTTTGCCGACTTAACGAGCACCGGAGACAGCTCTTCGTTGGGTCACAGAAGGGCATTTGGGACCCAAGATGAGGCATGCGATATCTTTTCATGGGGTTCTGATTAGCATACCACTGTGCCACCCAGAACAAGTCGAAGCAATGTATTAACGTTGAGATAAAAATCGATATGTAGTTCATCACTCTACATGCTTTCAATCGTTCTGGCAAGTGATTTTATTAGATTGGTACATTAAGTACCCATTTATTCCTATACTGACATGGCTACATCTTATATATATTTGAGATAAATTACTTTCAGAAAAATTATTTATTGATGGTAATTTTCCAATTCACATTAATATTATAAAAGGAAATGGTTTTATGTGTGTGCTCAAAACACTCGCAAAAACTACTCGAAGGCCTGATGGCCAATAGGCTAGCGCTCTGCCCTTTGGTACCCCAGGCTTCAGTTTTGAATCCTGGCGTTGGCATGGATGTTTATTAGGGGTTCGGAATCCACATTAAACAGTAGGTCCCGACCTAATTAATCTAAAGTGTACACAAAATGACAATAGAGCGACAAACCAAACTATTCGAACATTTTTCTGAGGATTTCGCAGTTTGTTCTTACTAATTTCAGGGATGTTTAGAGAACGAAATCCAATAGATAGTGTTATTTATTTTTACAGTGTTAATTGAAAATTTGATTTTTTTTTTTTTTTTTCACATTTCCACCACAAAGTAAAAATTCAATGAATCTTCAAAAACAGTTGGCAACGAATGAACAATGTTTTTTTTACTATTTAACTTAGAAATACTTTCATGATTTATATACATTTTAGCTAAGGAATCTGTCATAAAACTTTTGCAATCGATTTGTTGGCTCTCAGTGTTAAAAACTACATGATGCATATTTCCTTATAAAAACAATCTGTTTAATATCCTCACATATGTGATACCTAGATTTTTATGAAGATAACGACAGGATAAAATGCAGAAACAAATAAGTTACATTGGAATACCATACTAAATTTATATATAAGTTTATTTCATAAATAATTTACATTGAAATACCATGCTAAATTGTATTTTACAAATAATTTACGTAATTTACATTGAAATATCATGCTAAATTGTATATATAAGTTTTTATGTATATTTTGATAATGATATCTTTTTATGAAACAAAAACTAGTTAAATTATTAAAACATGGTAGAATAGGAATGGGAAATTGTGGCCACAAAAAAATGCAGATTAAAGTAACGCAAGTATGTTTTATGTCAAACAAAAATATTTTATGCATTTCATACATAATACATTGCCATTGCAGTATACGGCACTGACAAATTGTTTTTGTGTTCCATTATGAAAACTTTCTGAATTCATCCACTTTCCTCAGTAGCGCCATCTATATTTCATGTTGTTTCAGTAGAGGATAAAAAAAAAAAAAAAAAATTAGGAAAAAAAAATAAATAAATAAACTTTACTAGTTTGCCTATAGTTTGAAATTTTCAATATTGAAATGTTCATTTCTTTGAAAACTGTTCAATTATTGCTACTAAAAGGTACTCAGTGAAAAATGCACTTTGTTTTTTTCTTCCTTTAAAGTTACTATTTCCGCATAATTCCATTTATACTTACGCCAGTAGCAACGTTATTTTAGTAGAGGATAAAAATAAAAATATGAAAAAAAAGAAAACTTTAAGTTTGTCTATAAAGTTGAAATTTTCAGTCTTTATATTGAAATGTTAATTTCTTTGAAAACTGTTCAATTATTGCTACAAAAAGGTACTCAGTGAAAGATGTACTTTGTTTTTTTTCTTCCTTTAAAGTTACTATTTCCGTAGTAATTCCATTTCTACTTACGCCAGTAGCAACGTTATTTTAGTAGAGGATAAAAGAAAAAAAAAAGAAAAAGAAAACTTTACTAGTTTGTCTATAAAGTTGAAATTTTCAGTCTTTCTATCGAAATGTTAATTTCTTTGAAAACTGTTCAATTATTGCCAAAAGGTACTCACTTTGTTTTTCTTCCTTTTAAAATTTCCGTAGTAATTCCATTTATACTTACGCCAGTAAACGTTATTTTAGTAGAGGATAAAATAAAAAAATATGAAAAAAAAAAATTTACTAGTTTGTCTGTAAAGTTGAAATTTTCAGTCTCTTTATATCGAAATGTTAATTTCTTTGAAAACTGTTCAATTATTGCTACAAAAAGGTACTCAGTGAAAGATGTACTTTGTTTTTCTTCCTTTAAAGTTACCGTAGTAATTCCATTTCTACTTTACGCCAGTAGCAACGTTATTTTAGTAGAGGATAAAATAAAAATATGAAAAAAGAAAAATTTACTAGTTTGTCTGTGTAAAGTTGAAATTTTCAGTCTTTTATATTGAAATGTTAATTTCTTTGAAAACTGTTCAAATTGCTACAAAAAACTCAGTGAAAGATGTACTTTGTTTTTCTTCCTTTAAATTACTATTTCCGTAGTAATTCCATTTCTACTTACGCCAGTAGCAACGTTATTTTAGTAGAGGATAAAATAAAAAATATGAAAAAGAAAAATTTACTAGTTTGTCTGTAAAGTTGAAATTTTCAGTCTTTATATCGAAATGTTAATTTCTTTTGAAAACTGTTCAATTATTGCTACAAAAAGGTACTCAGTGAAAGATGTACTTTTTTTTTCTTTCCTTTTAAAGTTACTATTTGAAGTATAACGTTATTTTAGTAGAGGATAAAATAAAAAAAATATGAAAAAAGAAAATTTACTAGTTTGTCTATGTTGAAATTTTCAGTCTTTATATCGAAATGTTAAACTTTTTGAAAACTGTTCAATTATTGCTACAAAAAGGTACTCAGTGAAAGATGTACTTTGTTTTTCTTCCTTTTAAAGTTACTATTTCAGTAATTCCATTTATATTTACGCCAGTAGTAACGTTATTTTAGTAGAGGATAAAATAAAAAAAATATGAAAAAAAAAGAAAAATTTACTAGTTTGTCTATGTTGAAATTTTCAGTCTTTATATCGAAATGTTAATTTCTTTGAAAACTGTTCAATTATTGCTACAAAAAGGTACTCAGTGAAAGATGTAATTTTGTTTTTCTTCCTTTAAAGTTACTATTTCCGTAGTAATTCCATTTCTACTTACGCCAGTAGCAACGTTATTTTAGTAGAGGATAAAATAAAAAAATATGAAAAAAGAAAAATTTACTAGTTTGTCTATGTTGAAATTTTCAGTCTTTATATCGAAATGTTAATTTCTTTGAAAAAAATTATTGCTACAAAAAGGTACTCCAGTGAAAGATGTACTTTGTTTTTCTTCCTTTTAAAGTTACTATTTCCGTAGTAATTCCATTTCTACTTACGCCAGTAGCAACGTTATTTTAGTAGAGGATAAAAAAAAAAATATGAAAAAGAAAAATTTAAGTTTGTCTATGTTGAAATTTTCAGTCTTTATATCGAAATGTTAATTTCTTTTGAAAACTGTTCAATTATTGCTACAAAAAGGTACTCAGTGAAAGATGTACTTTGTTTTTCTTCCTTTTAAAGTTACTATTTCCGTAGTAATTCCATTTCTACTACGTCCCGTAGTAACGTTATTTTAGTAGAGGATAAAATAAAAAATATGAAAAAAAGAAAACTTTACTAGTTTGTCTATAAAGTTGAAATTTTCAGTCTTTATATTGAAATGTTAATTTCTTTGAAAAACTGTTCAATTATTGCTACAAAAAGGTACTCAGTGAAAGATGTACTTTGTTTTTCTTCCTTTAAAGTTACTATTTCCGTAGTAATTCCATTTCTACTTACGCCAGTAGTAACGTTATTTTAGTAGAGGATAAAATAAAAAAATATGAAAAAAGAAAACTTTACTAGTTTGTCTGTAAAGTTGAAATTTTCAGTCTTTATATTGAAATGTTAATTTCTTTGAAAACTGTTCAATTATTGCTACAAAAAGGTACTCAGTGAAAAATGCACTTTGTTTTTTCTTCCTTTAAAGTTACTATTTCCGTAGTAATTCCATTTCTACTTACGCCAGTAGCAACGTTATTTTAGTAGAGGATAAAATAAAAAAATATGAAAAAAGAAAAATTTACTAGTTTGTCTATAAAATTGAAATTTTCAGTCTTTATATCGAAATGTTAATTTCTTTGAAAACTGTTCAATTATTGCTACAAAAAGGTACTCAGTGAAAGATGTACTTTGTTTTTCTTCCTTTAAGGTACTATTTCCGCATTAATTCCATTTATACTTACGCCAGTAGTAACGTTATTTTAGTAGAGGATAAAATAAAAAAATATGAAAAAAGAAAAATTTACTAGTTTGTCTGTAAAGTTGAAATTTTCAGTCTTTATATCGAAATGTTAATTTCTTTGAAAACTGTTCAATTATTGCTACAAAAAGGTACTCAGTGAAAGATGTTCTTTGTTTTTCTTCCTTTTAAAGTTACTATTTCCGTAGTAATTCTGTTCCTACTTACGTCAGTAGCAACGTTACAGGAAAAATAGCAAAATACGTTTTTTGACTAAGTTTCACATTCATGTCTTTCACATTTTTCATGCTTTTCATTAATTCCCGGCAAGAATAAAAGCGAAACATAACAAAAAAGTCAATAATGTATAAATAGAATTATTTTTACATTTCATAAAGATAAAATTTGTTTTTTACAATTTCCGTAGTAATTCCATTTCTACTTACGAAGAAAGTAGTAACTTTAAAATACTTTTTTTTTTTTTTTTACAATGTGTTTTCCGTTTTGTATTAATTCTGTGCAAGAATAAAAGTGAAACATAATAAAAGTGAATAACATATAAATTGAATTATTTTTGTATTTTCAAAAAATTATTATTATTATTATTATTATTATTTATTTATTTTTATAATTTCCGTAGTAATTCCATTTCTACTTGCGAAAGCAGTAGCTTTAAAATACTTTTTTTTTTTTCCAATGTGTTTCACATTTTGTATTAATTGCGTGCAGTAATAATAAAGGTGAACTATAAAAAAAGTCAATAATATAAAATTAAAACTATTTTTATGTGTTTCAATGGAATTTTTTTTTTTTTTTTTTTTTATTGACTGATTTTACATATTTTGGACGAAAAAGTATTTATCTTGTCAGGTTGTATGTAATAAAATCTAAATATTGAAAAACTCTTATCAATATAAGATATAAACCAAATTAAAAACAAAGATTAATTTTGTATTTAATACCGTACTATTCTACTTCAATGGCGCAACAGGCCATCTGCCTGCCTACCGGCAGATTTCGGGACAGGAAATTTCTTTTACGGATTAGGGTTGTCAGCCCTATGTCCAACGCCATTGCGTCCATTGTAGTTCTATTAAACTGGGAACTACGGTTTAAAGTGGATTCCGAACCACTAAAAACATCCATGCCACCGCCGGGACTGGAACCCGAAACCTATGGCACCGAGAGCTAGTTGAAATAGTACTCTTATCAAGTATAAAATAAATTATTTGCGCCAAAAATTTTTCATACAATAATTAGTATTTGATTTATTTTGCATTGAAATCATACGTTGTTTAAGTTACATTACATTTAAAATAAATAAATTTTTTGAATTTATGAAAAGGAGTCATATTACTAGATGAAATTCACCATTTAAAGATGACAATATAATTCAGTTAATAAAAACAGTAAATCAATTGTAGCAGTTATTTAAGGAGACATTGCAAATTTGTAATATAACATTGTAAATTTACGATACTATAACACACACACACACATACACAACTTTTAATATTAACTTCAAAGAAAGAAGTTAAATGCCATTATATCCACATACTTATCTATGAATAAGCATTCACCGCACAAAAATTACAACAGTCTTCTCTCCCCTCCCCCCTAAATATATGTAGAGAGATGGGTAAAAAAAAAGGGGGGAAGGATAAAAGATCGCAGCCCATTCCTTTTATGCATACAACGCATCTCAAAAACACCACTTTTAACATATGTGTACAAGCACACGAACAGCGCTTTTATAAATACATAAGAATTTGCTGCTTCAGGGAAAAAAAAAAAAAAATCAATACCACATAGAATCTTCAAAAAGACGGATCGAAAAAGATCGAGGAAGGAGGGAGGAAGATAGACCGACACAGGGTGGATGAGTACTAGACCGGCTATCTTTTGAAATTCGCCTCCACCTTGAGGGCAAGGGGAGGGGGGGTCACAACAAGATGTTCCCCGACCCCAGCAGTTCGTGTTTGGATGTCGGAACAGACACAAAAACGGGACAGGGCAATTTATCTTTTGCGGAATTGTTGCGGTTCTGGTTTTGGAATCATCTTATCCACGATCCGTGAAGAGGTGGGAGTGAGAGAGGGTGTAGGGAAGGGATCGTGGGTTTCTTTTTGGGGATGGGTTCAAGTATGTGAAAATGCTATGAAATTTATTCTACCGTTAATTTTTGATTTGTGTATTTTTTCCGTCATTATAAAAGCAGTGTCGGACGTATGTGTACATGGAAAATTTATTTGTTAATAATTAACTTAATGATGCAGAATATGCTTTTAATAATTAATAACGTAACTTATGATGCTTGGTTTGGTTTGTCGCTCTACGGTCATTTTGTGCCCAACTTATGATGCAGAATAAATGTAGAAAACCAGGAAAAGTCACATTATTAAAATAATTCAATGATTATTATTAGAATTCAATGAGAAGGTGATTATTATTATTAGAATTAGAATTATTATGATTATTATCAGTGAATTTTAAGATTCATGAATGATAATTCATGAATCTTAAAATTCACTGTATAGTATAAAAACTATTAAACATTTTACCTTTCTTTTTTTTTCATGACAAGGTCAATTGTTATTAATAAGGCATATTTGTAGTAGATTCAGTGTTATTTTCTTCTTCTTCCCCATTGGCGCAACAGCATTATAGTGGGCCAATGCCGTCTGCCCTACTGGCAGATTTCGAGACAGCAGATGGTAGGGTTTTCAGTCCTATGCCGAACGCTTTCCAGCCATATTAAAATGGGATCTACGGTTTAAAGGGGATTCCAAACCGCTGCAAATATCCATGGCACCCAGAGCCAGAGCGCTAGTCACTCGGCCACCAAGTCCCAGCGTTATTTTAGGTATACTAAATAGAATGGAGAAAGGAGGGATAGCTGCACTTCACCAATAAGAAAGAAAGGTTGCTTTTCTAGAAGGGAATTGCTTTGCATTTGTATAACAAAGATAAAAATCACACCCACAATTCGACAACAGTCGTTCGTTTGCCGTTTTTAGTAACCACGACTAACTAAACTTTCAGCCATTATTAGGCATATTTTCAATTATTGGGCCTTCAATTCAGGCCATTATTGGGAATTTTTTAAAATTTTTTATTATTATTAAAGTGCTTTAAATGCGACGTTAAATTACAAAATCTTTTCATGTAACGCAAAACTGAGCTAAATTTAAGTTTAAAGCATATATCTCCACTTAACTATATTTAGTTTGGTTTAAACCAAATGGTAGTTGTTGATGGTTTGGCTGATATTTTACCGTTGGAAATGTTTCAAAGGTTACCAAACTAGTCCAAGAATTAGTTTGTTGCTAACTCTGTCAGACTATAGTGAAATAATCAAAAAGTTTAACATCATTTGTTGATTATGTGCCATTTCCTGAGTTATGAAAAACAGCTATGCTCTAATGATATATCCAACAGAATCAGCAATTTTCTTGTCATTTAATAAATATGCTAATAATAACATAACAAGATTATGTTCCATTTCTGCAATTATAATGAACTTACAAATTTTCTTTTTATGCATATATCGTCTCGAATTACTAATTTCTATCATTACTACGTTCCAGACAACAAGCTTCAACAAGTAATTCTATGGGTACACATTGAATAGAATTAAATCCACACACACAAATATTTCGTGTCGTTTATCACGACATTGATTGCCGATTTTTCGGGTGGGAGTATGGTGAATATCACGGATGGATTCTTCATTCACGATGTCTGATGGTAAAAAAAAAACCAACCATGTTTTTAAAATTATTAGATTCGATATCGAAACAGATGTGTATCTCATCAAATGTTGTCTGCATAGCACGACCCTACATGCCACAAGTTACAAGATAATTATGTCCTGTGACTAATTAAAGTTCAGATGGCGTGACTTAAATAGCTCTTAGCCATACGTGTCTTGTTAATCACTTATCAACTAGATAAGATGCATGTTATGCAAGCCAACGAATTATCGAGAAATTTTAAGAATTTAAACCACACATGAGACAAGAAAAATGTTTGGAGAATAAAAGATAGTTAACGAAATAATCCACGCACAAAATATATCATTTCCTTGTATTATTATTTTTTTCTTTCGATAATTTGCATATCACGTATTTAAGGTTGTATTCAATTAGATGTATTCAAAAATATGCAAAAGAAAAGGCAAATAATATTCTGAATCTAAACATCTTTTTAAAACAATATTCAATATTATATTTCAATAATTTTATTAATAAATGTTTCCCCACTTTTGTAACTATGATTATTTATTTTTTTTTTTTTTCATATCTTAAGGAATGCACAACAAAAAAGGATAAATAATAATTAAAATCTAAATGCAAAGCATTTGATGCTTTTATACATACTACTATGATAGTTAACATCAAATATCTTTTTAGAATTTTACTACATGTTCAAATAAATGATTCCAGAAAATACAACATAGAGAAAATAAAGATTTTCCTTTAAAAAAAAATACCGTTTAAAAGTTACGTTTTATAATATATTTGGAGTGCAATGTAGATCTACCTTCTCGTAGTGCACTCCCGGCAACATCTGATACGACAAAATGATCTTTAAATACGGCCTTCAGTCTAGCTCTCAGTGTGAGTTAGAGTTCTGCAGTGGAACGCAGATAGATTGTCCCAAAACAAGAGAGTAGATAATTAAAAAGACCCTTGGGTACCCCTTCTTTGAGAATGTTGCCACTAGAAACAGTCACAAGCCCTGGTACGATCCTATCCCTGAGTGGCCTAGAGAAAAATCGGTGGCGACGACTTTTCAGTGGTCATGATGGTCTCCGCAAGCACCTTCATAGAATTAAACCCTCTCTGTTTCATGTGTGATAACCAGGAAGAAATGGATATTTCTCACCTTGCTTCCTGCTCTGCACTGTCTCCTGTTTCCTTTATGGAAGCGTTATTGGATTGCCAGACTTAAGTGTTTGGATTAACTGACGTCATTTGTTTCTGTCTTGTTCTTTGCATTTATTATTTATTTTTTTAAAGAAATCTGTTGTCCTGTAAACTTGCCATTGAAAATAAAATTTTAAAAAATCGTACATATACTGTAATAATTTATTGTAAATCTAAATTTGAAAATTTTAGATATTTGTAATAAAATATATAAAATGTGCATTATACACCATGCGAAATATACAAATGCGGGTGTAATATAAGAATAATTCATCACTTTCAGACTAACATAATAATTTATTTATTTTAAATTATATTTAAAGCAACTTCAGTAAAAAAAAATAATAATAAACTGAGGACTCCTTTAAGACAATATACTACAAGGCTTGTATCATCACTCAAAAATAGGAAACTAAAAAATACGACGATTCTTTCTATTTAACTCAGTAGTACAAATAAACATTGTGATTTATGAAATCCTATCCGAGCCGTGAAATTTTTGTCAAAATACTGAACTTTTGTCCCCAAAAATTGAATCAACTACCTAATTACACCTGGCAAAGGAATTTTTTTCTAAGCATTCCGAAATTTTTAGTTGTACCAATCTTTTGATAAAAAATAATGAAGAGCTTCTTTTTTGCTTTTTGGGAGGGTGAAGAAATAAAAATAACTTTAAAAAAATGGATACAGAGTTCACGAATTTTCATAAATAATGTGATGTTTAAAAATAACCCGCTACAGTTTAGCTAGCGCTGAAGCATGAGTCTTAAGGTGCTATATTTAAATCTTGGCACAGGACAGGCGAGATATATTTTTTTCTCTAACCGACATGTCTGTCGTGCAGACCCCCTTTCCAAACACCAGGTCCATTGATATTGTGTAGTTGTTTCTTGAAGTCAAATGCCGGTGTTCTCTGATGTTTTTCCAGGAGTTGCCAGTTGGAAAGAAAACACAGCAGATGGTTTCATTGTCGTTCAACAACAACGGATCGTGTAATGTTTCAGCTCCGCTATAAGAAAATAGTTCGTTTATCATGATGGTTGATGTTTTCCATTGAAATACTGTTGATATGTAATTGTTAGTTCTTGCTAGTTTATTTAAGAATTAACGATGTAATTGTTTCAGTGTTATTTCAACATTGAAAGTTGTTGCTTGAAACTCAAAAGCGTTTTAAGTATCCAGTATAAAATTTATAAAAACATTTGAACAAGGTCAATTTCAGTGTACCAATGCTCTTTCTTTCTTTTACGGAGGGAGAAATTAAATGCATAAAAAAAAATGCAATTTTCAAATAAGTTTTAATCATTCATTAAAATTATTAAACAGAATGGCAAGCTAAAAAAGGGGCTGATGGTTGAGCGACTAATGCTATTGCGTTTGGTGTCACAGGTTTCGGTTTGAGCCCCTCAGCGGTGCCATGGATGTTTGTAGTAGTTTAGATTCCACTTTAAACCGTACGTTCCTGTCTAATAGGACTGTTGCGCGTAGGGCTGGCAAACCCTATCCGTAAAAAAAAAAAAAAACTGTCTCAAAATGTGCTAGTAGGCAGACAGTCTTAATCCACCATGGTTTGTTATGCTAGGAAGTTAGGAAAGCTAAAAACCACTAATTGTGTACACAGCTTCATTATGGTTTTATAAATGTGATCTAAGTTGTAAAGGTTAGTTTAAATTAAAGAAAATAAGAAATTATATAACATAAAGCAAAGAATGGAGACTGATGAAACAAAGCTAATAAAAAAAAAAACAAAGATCCATTAAATATACATAATGTAATTAATGAAACTTGTTGTACCCTTAAATATTCCATGCATACAGCATTTTGTTTGGAAGAAAATATTTGGTTTTAAATATATCATTTTCTAGGTAAATCTAATCAACAAATGATACAAATGGAGGAACAACATTGAGAACATGATTTGGTTTGGTTGTGCCTCTACGGCTTTTTTTTTTTTGCACATTTTGGGCTAATTAGAACGGGACCTACAGTTTAACGTGGATATCGAACCACTAACAAACATCCATGCCAACACAAAGATTCGAACTTGAAGCATCAAAGGCCAAAACGTTAATCAATTGGTCATCAGGTCGCCATTAAGAACATGAAGAATAAGAATAAGCATGACTGGAAGAGTAAAACAAACATATGGAGACCAATGTTAAGAACATGAAGAATAAGAATTAGAACGAATACATGAAGAGAAGAACGAACTTGATTTTTTCGCCAAAGCAAATGAAAAAGATACAGCATTTAAAAACGCTTGATGCGACAAAATTACAGATTTATTAAACATATAGCACAAAAAATGGAGCATTAAAAGTAAGAAAAAATTGTTTTATCTAAATTAAAAGACTATCTATCCACTTTATAATAAACAGCTGTCGGCGCTTGAAAGACACGAATTCGAGAATGTTCTTAATCGAGTTTTTAAGACATAACCGTTCGAAATTTATGGGCACAATTTGAAGGAATGCAATCTCGTATACTATCCTAAAGTGAGCCTCTCTTGCACTAGCAGCATCACCAGTTTTCTGTGGTTTCTTAATTATTTTTCAAGGCGGGAAAATGGGTACCAAAAATAGATGTACAGCAACAGCATCTGGTGCGGGATGTAGTTTATAACGCAGGAACATCCATGCGCCATATATTTATGCCTACGAGGCCAGATATGGGACATACTCAACTCAATCGTTTTGTTGGCGGCGTGTGTCTAACACGAGTGTCTCTAGATCCCAAGAGAGTACTGATAAAATCAGTACTGAAGAGGCCCTTTTCTTTCAGTCTTGGGTCACTTTTTATCTAGGGGCCAAGATAATGAATGCCCTGTAGCACGGAATAAAAAAGTGGAAGTTTTTTTAGTAGTGTTCTTGTACGTGCCGAGAGGGTCGTTATGGAAATAGGGTTTCGAGAAAAATAAATCTCGTTGTCTAAATGTTTTATTGGATTGTATATTGCAGCTGAATTGAGATGATAATATTTTACTCAAGAAATAGGGAAAAAAATGTTAAATTTGGATGGAATGAATATAGATGTTATTAATATTTCAAACTAATCTAAATTGTAAAATGTCAACTAAATTTTTTTTTAAAAATTTTAAGTTAACATAAAAATTTTAGTTATTAGAAGAACGATCTCAATAAATATAAATTATCATAAAAATTTTATTCTGATGCTAATTGATTTTTTAGAATATTATACATGTCACAGCTATTGTTACTTTTATTAATCCAGGCAAATATAATTTTGAATTAATTAAAAAGTAACAAGTTATAATAATTTTTGATTTACCAATTTAAGATTAAATTTTTTGCTTTTATTATGTTAAAAATATATTTTTATTACAACAATAAAACAATTGAGTATCATGAAAAAAAAAATTTAATTAAAAAACACTTTATAATTGATTCAAATTCAATGCAATTGGAATATCAGAACTCATTTGCAAAACTTTATTGATTATTAAAATAGTTCAAATTTCAATTATTTATATTAAACATTTTAATGTGGTTAAAATTTTCTATAAAACACAATATGAATGTTATTAAATGGTGTGTTTTACATATTTACATACGTCTGAAATTTAAATTATTATTAGGTATATAATATTTAAATTATTATTTATTATTATGTAAAAATTGATTATTAATTGAAGGAATTAAGGATTGATTTGATTATTAAATTTAAGAAAAACATTATTGAATCAAGAAAAAAAACATAAAAATGTAATTTTTAAAATACTTTTATCTACTTTTAGAAGATATGCAATTTAATTAGATTTAATAGCTTTAATTACGGAAAAGACAAATATCTTTTAAAATGTATAAATGTTCAACATCGAATGTAAAATAAATCGAACATTCTTTTAAAATAAATGAGATATAAAAAAAAAAAAAAAAGAGTTCATAAAATCAGGTTTATTATTTATTACAGTCTTTATATAGATAATTCATAAGATCTTTATATAGATTAAGATAGATAATTCATAGATAATGATGGACATTTTCAAAGATAACAAATGTTAGTATTAAGCGAAATTCGGTGGCAACATTGAAAATTCGAACAGTTAAAAAAAAAGTATTTCAAGCACACATTTAAAAGTTTTTTTAAATCTGTGAATTAAAATTTTCACAGTAAATCTCGTCTCAAAAATGTAATATTATTATTTGTGTTAAGAAAATGAAACTAATACATTTCCTGGCATTTAATAGATGGGTGAGAGATTGAAAAATATCCCTTTTCATGCTTCTTTGTGCTGAGAAATTATTCGATGCAATACAAGAGGCCTTCAAAATTATTTCCTGGCAAAAACAAAGAGAGAAAACAATTTTTTTTTTTGAATGAATTATAAATATTTTCTTTCCGTAATTAAGCTCTCGACCGAAAGTCATTACATTTTTTTATAATTTTGCATACGAAATAATTACATTCAAATTTTTTTATAACACCTTTTATTCATCTTTTAAAAATAGAATGTGTTTTTCTGGACACAAAAAAACCGGACGGATGTTAACCACGTTTTCAGTCATGCGGCCGCCTTCAGTGACATTCGAAAATTGCAACCAGATTAAATTAAAATTATTCTTAAAAATGTTTTTTAACAGTTTATCCAGAATAATTCTTCAGGCGATGATAAGAAATAACAAGCATTTATATTTGTTTTATCCCAAAAGAAAGATAAACAGTGCCTTAAGAAAATAAGACCCTTTTTTTAAAAACGTACACAAGAGAGAAAGAGAATATATAGCATTGTGGATTTATTTTATTTCGAAATGAAAAACAACATTTGTTATACTGAAATAAATCTTATATAACAAGGATTCTGTGGACTGGAATAATATACAATAAAAGGATTTAAAAGGGGTAACTCAAATACTCTAATAAGAGATCGCAATAAATTTATTTATTAGAAATTTAAATTATTTTATTTGAATAAAATGGGATACATGTTGTTTTTATCCCACTTGGTAGACAGCAGCATCTAGACCAGGTCCAAGAACCCGTGTGGTCTCATGGAAGGATGGAAGGGGGGGAGGGCAGCTTCTGTTGGGATGGAGCATCCGTAGGTAGAAGTTTGGCTTGGCTCTGTGACGCTGACTTTTAAGGGGTAGGCTTGTCAGCCTTATGTTCTACAGTTATATTAGACATAGGACACGACTTAAGGTGGATTTCGAGCCACTACAAACATCCATGACAATACCCGGGACTCGAATCGAAACTTATGGCACGACAGCCAGAGCGCTAGTCACCCTTGACTCCAGCTCAAATGAGATTTATCATACCCTTGACTTTAGCTTCAAATAGAGCAGAGAACATTTGCAATTTATGGACTGGATTATTACAAAGTAATAACCGGTCACAGACAGCATGGCTTAATTAAATTTAATTATTATAACTTTTAAAGTTATTAACAATTGACTTTTGTTTTGTAAGACGATTTAGATTTTAAAAATTTTTATTTATTTAGATTTAGATTAGGTAAGATGATTTAGATTTTTTTTTGAACCACCAGCCGTTATGACTTAATGATGACTGCCTTCCTACCTTCCTCAAATTTGTAAACCATAATCGATTGTAAACAAATTCAAACCATAATTATTGTAACAAACATTACTTTTTGAGTAGCATTTTGACACAATGTTTACAAAAATTGTTTACAATTCTTACAAATGTTGCGTGAAGAGAATATTACTTCTAATATATATATATAGTAAAATATATATATATATATATATATTGAAAAATATTTTAAAATTCCTAAACTTGCTGAACGACATTTTTTCGAACCACTAAAGATAAGCACCAGCCGTTATGACTTAATAATGACTGTCTTTCTTCCATCCTGAAATTTGTAAACTATCGATTTACAAATTCTTACTATAATTATTGCTACAATCATTACTTTTTGAGTAGCCCCTTTTATATAATGTTTACAAAAGTTGCTGTTTTATTCTTACAAATGTTGTGTAAAGATGTAAAAATAATATGGTCGAGTGGCGCTCTGGAGCTCGTTACACCAGTTTTGGGTTCAATTTCGGCGGTGCCGTGGATGTTTGTAGTGGTTCGAAATCCACTTTAAAATTGTAGGTCCCGGTCTAAGAGGTTCGGGGGTAGTATTACTCTGTGTCCGTAGCATATCTTCAAGCTACACACACTTATCTTCAAGCTACACGCCTTATGGCATCAAAGATATTTGTCTAAGTGTTTGCTAGCTGCATTAGACAAAAAATAATATTGAAAATTATTTTGAAATTTCTAGAATCACTAAAGGTAAGCCATGACTTAATGATGATTTCTCAGATTGTAAACTATCGATTGATAAATTCTAAACCATAATTATTGTTACAAACATTACTTTTTGAGTAGCACTTAGATGCAATGTTTCAAAAGTTATTTATTTATTCTTGCAAATGTGTGTGAGGAAGTGGTACTTACGTATTAACGGTACCTTGGCGACAGTTGCGCCAATAAAGAGCACACGCGCCAACCGCAGCTACAGATTTGGCGGTTTTTAAGTGGCACCAATCTATTCTATTGGTTTGGTAACCTTAGTAGCTGTTAGATTGGCGACACTTAAAAACCGGCAAGTCTGTCGCCAAGGTACCGTTAATACGTAAGTACCGAAGAAGTATATATATATATATATACTGAAAAATATTTTGAAATTCCTAAACTTGCTGAACGATATTTTTCCGAACCACTAAAGGTAAGCACCAGAGTCGTTATGACTTAATGATGACTGATTTCCGTCCATTCTGAAGTTTGTAAGCTATTGGTTTACAATTTTTTTTTTCCTAATGCAGTTGACAAACACTTATCTTTGATGCCTTAAGGCAAGCACTGCACCGACGTTACTCACTTAACACTACCTAGGAGGTGCGTGTAGCTTGAAGATAAGCTACGGACGCAAACACTACTACGGACGCTACAACGCTCTATGATCATGTTAGACCGGGACCTACGGTTTAAAGTGGATTCCGAACCACTACAAACATCCATGGCACCGCCGTGACTAGAACCCGAAACCTATGATACGGCAGAGCGCTCAGAGCACTAGCCACACGGCTATTCAGGCACTTTTTATCAAATTGAAAACCATAGGTATTGCTATAAACATTACTTTTTGAATAGCACTTAGATGCAAAGTTTCAAAAGTTATTTATTTATTCTTGCAAGTGGCAAACACAGACAGTACGTACACTCAGGAGCCAAAACATTATGACCACCTGTCAATAACGAGTTGGCCCACAGCCTTTCCCATCACACACAGAAGTAAGTGAAAAGAATGATTCTTCAGACTCTCCAGCAGCAGTTAAATACTACTCCACCTGATCACGTGCCTTCCACGTCATCGAGGCGAGTTCATTGCAAAATGTAGGGGTGGTCATAATGTTTTGCTCTTGAGTGTATATATAATATATATATATATAATGAAAAGTATTATTTTGAAATTCCTGAACTTGCTGAACGACATTTTTCCTAACCACTAAAGGTAAGCACCAGAGCCGTTATGTCTTAATGATGACTGCCTTCCTGCACGCACACCAGAGTAGGGCCATCCGCCCACATTAAAAGCAATCTTCCTCAACTTCCGCAACCTCTTCGCTCGTGACGTCACGGCCTCCCAAAGTGGCGTAACACTTGAAGCGACGTGCTTAATGACAAATAAGCGAGGTCAAGGGCTCCCGAGATGAGATTTGGAGGCATTCGAAAGTCGTGAAGATGAATCGTCCGCAAAAATCGGTGACTCACAACATCATAGAGAGTTTTTACAACTTTTGAATTGTCGTCAGGTTATGTTTTATTCAACACATTTCCTTGTTTCTGTGTTGCTTAATTTGTATGGAAATAACGAGAGAGTTAAAAGAAATAAGGATTTGAGTAGGCGTTGTAAGAAGTTTTAAAAAAGATTGAGCAACAAAGGGAAAAAATGAATGAATTGGCAGTAAAGGAAGGACTCTTGATATAAAATTGGGAAATGCAAATAAATCTACTTATTTAAGAATGATGGAACATCATTCTATTGTAATTAATGATAAAATGTAGTTTGTATAATTTACAAAATATAAAGAATCTATTATGAGATTGTCTGTATATGACACAAATGTTACAAATGTATAAAAGTATGTTACAAATTTGTATGTGTCTGTATATGAAATGTAAAGTATATTAAAAGTATTTAAAGTGTATATTTTTAAGAAATTATTAAATATTAAGATTGTATTAAAGTACATTATATAAAATGTATTACGTATAAAACTTTTCCAGCCAAATGTAGGAATTTTCATCCTACTACATCAAACTCAATGTACAAATTTAAAATATCATACCAACATGAAATATAGTATTTTAAAAAGCAGAAGAATATTGAATTAATGACTCTAAATCACTGTTTTCATAAATAACTTGATTTGTAAATAAAATAATTACGTAAATAAAAAAGGTCTTTTCTTAATTTGCCAACATTGAAAACTATTTTTTTTTAAATAAAATTAGCCGTACATGAAATCTTACAGATATATTCCTTCTTCTTCATTGGCGTAACAGCCCCACCTGTGGACCAAGGCATCTGCCTATTGGCAGATTTCGTGACAGGGGATGTTTTCTTTTACGGGGTAGGGTTGTCAGTTTTATGCTCTATATTAGACCAGGACCTACTGTTTAAAAGGGATTCTGAACCACCACAAACATACATGGCACCGTCAGGACTCGAACCCGAACAGCGCTTGTCACTCGGCATCAGGCCCAGATATGTTCATTACATACAAGAAAAAAATATCACAAATACGTTACTAGAAAAATAAAATATCATCTTTATAATTAGTTCCGTAAGTTTTTACTTCCTCATTCAATAATATTTACGAAATGAATGAAGCTAATATTTGTCTGCTATTAATTAGGCCAGTGAATAAACATGTAAGTTCTATTTAACAAAGAATTTTCTCTTACGATTAAAAAAATGTAGAAGCCGGTAGGTATTCAAAAATCTCGTAATTTACAGTTGTCTGAATTGGACTTTTTATGTGGCTGGAGAAAATAATATGCTTACTTTTTTATATTTTAGCTTATTACTGCTAATAATATGTTAAAAATATAGCAACAACAAAAAATATTATTCTATTCTGTTTATAAAACCATTAAAATAAATAAATTATATAATGATGGAGATTAAAAACACAAAAAAAAAAAGTTTGTGTTGAATTCTTTAAATTGTTATGCTTAAAAAAATGTTTTTAGCAAAATATAAAAAATCACAAACCGGCTTAAATTGAAAATACTTCTTAAAATTTTCTGCATAATATACGTTTTTTCTGTTGTGTTTAACCAAATTGGATGTTAGAGATGTTTTAACAAATTAGAATGGAATTTAGTTAACAAAAATAAAAATGAGAAAATCCACTTTTAACTATAAATAGTTTAATTACGTTTTGCTCACAACCTCGAAGTATTTATGCATGTAAAAAAATACCTTTATAAATATACTTATGTAAACTTGTTTTGAAGCTAATCTAAATTGAATTGAAGCTAATCGTGTTTTGAAATTTTTTATCTGATATTCAAACTACCAAAGAAAAGTGTTTTATTCTGATGTTAAAGTATAGAATGTTTAAAATTCAACCAACCAAAATACTTATTTTTCCTTGCAATCTTGTTTGGTTGACGTATTCTTTTTGAGCTATTTAGCCCCTGGGGGCTCCATCTCCGATATGATAGGGTAAATGCAGTTGAAACAATGAAAATTGCCCGGAATATATTTATAAATATAATAAAATTAACTTACAATTATAAACAAATAAAAGAAAAGAAAAATATTTAAAAATTAAATTAAAATTTTGAGCAGACGTTTTAAATCATAATTGGGAACAAGCAAGAGTCAATCTTCTGGATTGCAACATTTTCAAGATTAATAAGCGTGCCAAAAATTTATTAGAGTTGTGTTTAAGAAAATCTTTTAAAGAGGGAATGTTAATAGCTTTATAGATATCAGAATTGCTCATGAACCATTTAGCAGAGGTCATTTGGCGGAGAGTGATATTTTGTAAAGTTTCGAACTTTTTTAAATTAGGTTTAGCTGCATAGGACCAGACCGGGCAAGCGTACGTAAGAATTGCGCGAAGCATAGCCGTATAAAGAAGAATTTTGTTATCACTGATCATGGTAGAATTTCTATTTATAAGTGGGTAGAGTTTTCTGAAGGCAATACGAAATTTAGTTTTGGTGTACAGAAAATGTTGTTTCCAAGTTAAATGCTGATCCAGAATAACTCATAAAGATTTAGTTTTACTATTCCAAGGGATAATATTATCATTGATCATAATCACATGTTTTTTACGTTTATTTACAATAGAGAAGAAAACAGCTTTAATTTTATCTACATTCAAAGAATTTTTCCATTTATTGAGAACATTAAGGTGATTAGTAAGGGTGATAGCCTAGACTTCGTTATCTTAATTCAAGATGTTATATATTTATCATAAGGTAACAGGGCATTTTTAACTCATGAAAATCATTTTACAAAAAAAAAATAACATATGTAATAAACATATGAAATAAACATTCGCATGCTCATCCAAAGAGAAAGCTTGCAGTTTCCTAAATCTATACATTATTCTTTTTCATAACAAACATTTCATTAAGCTGAGATAAAAAAAAATAAAGGAAACATAAAATGAATCTTTTAAAATCTTTTACATTAAATTAAAATAAACGATATCATCAACATGGGGGTTGTTAAAAAAGATTGTGATGAATATCGTTCTAATTTTTAAACATACAGAGACGAAAGCGAAAACTGTCCCTGGACAGCAACAACTTTCATGCTAATTAGAGCACATTTTCCGCCATTTTCATCTTCTAAGTGTTCTATTCTATCCTGTCAACGAGGCTAATTTTTTTATTCCAACACACACGCCTGCAATACTTGCAAGTAACGAAAGCACCTCTCACAAATTAGAATAAATGAGACCTAGAGATGTTGGAAAAAAAAAGTACGAACAGAAAAATAAATAAATTAGAAGGAAGTAAAAAGGAAAAAAAATGGTGGTCACGGATTAGACCTTTGGTTCTAATGGCGGAATGGCAACAAGAGGATGAGGAGGTCACGTGATCCCGTGCCGTACTTGGCCGTGAATTCTGTTTTCTTATGTGAGAGGACTTTCTTCTAGAAGAACTTGGCGTGTGTGACACGAAGGCGCTTGAGACGATCGATACATTGGCGCCTACAAAATTTCCCCTTTGACCGCAACAGTTGTTGTTGTGACATCATAATCAGTTGATGACTTTGGGAGGAGGATTTTTCTCAAGAAATGGGGATTTTCCGCAATCATGTTTAAATTGAAATAGTGTTTTTCGGAATTGGAAATAATGTGGAATGTTTTGGGGAAATAAACAAAAACAAATTGTTCGTGATATATGGCAACTGTTTCTTAAAATAACAATTTAGAATAAAAAATTGATACTAATGTTATTTTTGCTTAATATTTCTAGATTGTAGGTTTTTTTTTATTACTTTATATATGCGAGAGAAGGGATAAAATAGGGAGACAGGGGAAAAAACGTTTTTCAAAAAGTTATTTACAATCAGAAATAACTAAAAATAAATTTCGGTATGATTCATAAGTTTTTATAACTCTTTTAAGAGTGGAATCTTGGAACAGGAAACCGGGGAGAGAATGCTTGGAAATTTTCTCTTTAATTTTGAAAGAGAAAACCAGTTTTATTACTATATTAGTTACAAATAAAACGAGTAAGAAATGTATTAATTTTTGATAAAAAAATTAATACTTTTGATAAAAAAATTATAAAGAAAATCTAAAACTTACCATTTGTTTAATTATTGTAAATAATATATTGATTACATAATACAAAAGATAAAAAATTTTGTGTGGTGCATACTAAAAAGGTGCGTAACAACTATCGAAAGGTATACTAAATCCAAAACCTATAGCAAAACAATAGAAACATTGTATTAATGTTGGGAAAGTAGTAAAAAAATTGTACGAATATTGAGAAAGTAGTAAAAATGATACAAATATTGAGAAAGTAGTAAAATGGGAAACAAATTTAGAAAGTAGTAAAGATGGTGCAAATATTGAGATAGTTGCGAAAATTGTACAAATATTGAAAAAGTAGTAATAAAAATTGTTTTTATATCGAGAAAGTAGTAAAAAAAATTGTATGGATATTCAGAAAATAGTAAACAATTGTACGGATATAGAGGAAGTAGAAAAAATGGTACAAATATTGGAAAAGTAATAAAAATTGTACAGATATTCAGAAAATAGAATGTAATATTGGATCGCAAAAATAATAATATTGTGCTGTTGAAAATATATAGAAAATATAGAAATTCGATAATATAAAATCCGCAATCGGCACGTTTTTACTTACAATTATTAGAATACAGTTTTAAATACAAGTATTTTATGAAAATACATATATTCAAAACCAACCTCAAATTTGTAGCTACATGATTTTGAAAAATTATAAATAATAAAATACCAAATTTTCACTTTAACATTGTTTCATTTGAATGGCAACACAAATTTGAGTAATACATTAGTTGCACCATCTAATTTTGGTGACTGACAGAAAAACTAATTTTCCCCAATTAAATACAAAGTAATTTTTTATTTTTATCTTGAATGCATTTTTAAATGAGAATTCTGATGGAGACATTAGTCACATATGTCACATTAGTCATGAACGCATAACCTTTTAACAAAATAAATTACTTCCAAATAGCTAATTATAACAAGGAAATTACCAGAACTTAAAAATATTATACCTGCAGCAAATAATAAAATAAATTTTCTCTGAAAACAAAAGTAATACTAAAATAACAGTACCGTATGAAAACCCATTCGTGAAAAGCGTTTCTAATATTGCAAATAACACCCTTTCACTTGTGATACATGAAAAGAAAAGACATTCGAGAAAAAGAAGAAAAAAAAAAGACCAGCAATAAAAGTCTATCTTAAAATTGGTATGCACAGCAGACCGCCTATCTTCAGTTATAATCTGGGTTTGTGTAACTTCGTCGTCGTCGTTTTGTAATGCACGAGAGAACTTCATATTAATGAACCGTGTTCATAAAGGCATGACATTGCATAGTGATAGGGTTGGTTTCGTGGAATTGAACAATATCTCACTGTGGTTAATTTGCAGTCGTTTATTAACGTCAATTACAGGCGGTTAATAGATGTTCATCGTAACGGTGTTTCGCAACGCTCCTCTGTTGAATGAGAAAATAAAACGCTAGAAGCAGCTAAAATAACTTCGAGTCTATAAAAAAGTTCACGTTATAACGGTTGCTTATATTTCTAGAGCTATACAAAATTAGTCACATAGAATAATGAGGTTTTTTTTTTTTTTCTAATACATAATATCTGTTATGTAAACTTAATGGCGATTGATGCTGTATAAAATACAAATAGTCTTCAAGGTGCTAAATCAGGAGTGGCCAACCCGCGTCCCACCTTGAACACTTTTTCGGCCCGTGCGATTTATCACACATAAAATATATTTATTTTATATTGGTCAAAGTAGTGAAAACCAATGTATTAAAAATACATTGTGTGTGCATCCCTATATTCAAAAATGAACTGTCGAAATGATGAGAAAAAAATTAACTTTGATTTTAAAATAATGTACTTGCGAATATATGACATATATTGCCTATTTTATTGATTAGTTTACAGTTGTAAGTTCGCAGAATAATTAAATTATATTCTGCCAACTTATGATGAGTGGAGAAACAAATATCGCCCTAGTAAAATAAATATTTTTTTAATGATTTCCTTTTTTTTTGTTTTCGTTTATATTTAAATAATTTTTATATTTCATTTTTAGTGTTATCTATTTCTTTACAATGTGCGTTTAGTATCATTATTATTATATTATCCATGTTTACATGTAAGAATAATAGTAAACACAAATAGACGGCCTTGATGCGTTAATGCAGAAGAAGAAATGACTTATTTTACAAATTCTTAAGATATTTATTCAATATTAATTTAAATTAAGTTCGTAATTAACAATTTAAATATTATTTGCACTAAATGTTTTAAAAGACACAAAATAGTCTTTAATTATAGATAATTGGATTCGACTTTCTAAGTAAATTTATACCGCAACAATTATAAACATAAACAGCATCAATTATTTAAATAATATAATTAGTTTAATTTTATGATTTTTAAAAGTACACAGGGCACTAGTTATTTCTTGCTTATAATTATGGAAAGTTTTTTTTTTTTGTATAATTAGTAAGGTTTTTTATTGTTATTAAGCTAAGTTATGAGAAGATAAAGAGATTTATTAATCCCTAAGTACTCATTAAAAAAAAAAAAAAAAAAAAGAAAAATCTTATATTTCTACCTTTTAGAGTAAGCGTTTAGATTTGTTTTATGGATAAAATTATTAATCCAGAACATATAAAATTCGCGTGTAAAAAATAGTTCCACTAAAAGTTATGTGAGAGGTAACACTAAAAAGTACTGAACAACTGAATATAAAGCCAAAATGTTCATTAAATCAAAATTGAAATATTCATTTTCAAAATACGATTAATGAAATAAGATTTGATCGATTTAAAATAATAAAAAAACAAAAAACGATACAATTTTCTCCTCCATTTCTGTTGATGTATGCTTTTTTTTTTATGGAAGCCATTTACTTCGAATTGAAGATACAGATGGGCGATGTTCCATTTCTTACACGACATTTTTAAACGACACCTATTGACCTTAAGTATCTATGGCGAATCGCCGGGAGTTTTTGACAAATAATTCTTCCTCTTTTTAAACAAATACACACAAAAAAAAAGCCAGTAAAACGGGGAATAATGTTCTCCGGTATCTTTCACATCTTTCGGAAACTTCCTTTTCATATTGCATAGTTGCGGAATGTGCCCAGAAAAAAACCTACCATCGTGGTTATGTAATGTCCACAAAAACAGCCTTAAAGCTGGTACATAAAAAGTACCCATTGTGGTTCACTCTGGTGGTTCTTTGTAAATCTCACTGTTCGGAGGGACTTGGCATTCAAAAGGCACCAGTTAAGTACAACCGTGTCATGTCACAGGCACGTAGACAGTGTACTAAGACACATAAAAAGGCTTTTTCATTCTCCGCTGGGTATAAAAAAAAAATTGCAGGCAGAAATGGTATTATTGAGGGCAGCTCTGCATGTTTACTGCTGTTTTTGCCAAAAAAAAAAAAAAAAAAAAACAAAGCTAGGCCAAAAATATATAATTTTGTTTATTTTTGTTCCTGCTGTTATTTGCAAAAGCTTTTTATCTCGGCAGTTTTTATGAATTTTTTTATTTGTAAAGCTATAACAATGACCCGAGAAGGAAAAAAAAAAAAAAAGAATTTGCAATAGAGGATATGAAAACGTGTATGCTTTTAAGCACGGATAACGACTTTAGAATAAAAGAAAAAGGAAGTAGTATTTTAAAATAAAGCTATGAAATAAGAATAAAAGCTAATGATTAAGTCAGACGAGCTCTTAAAGACAATGTAAAATACTGCTGTGCAGTTCTAATAGTTAAATTGTTATTATGAAAAAACCCACTTAAGTTACTATACTTAATGTGACGCGTACTTAAAAATTAATTAATTAGTATTACTTCATTAACAATGCAATTATTTAACCAAAATCATGAAATATGATATATATATATATATATCATGAGTATTAAGATTTCTTATAGGCAAATACTGTAACTCAAAAAAATTATATATAAATATATAATGTTTTTATTTATTATTTGTTTTTACTATTTATAATTTTATTTCATTTATTTATTTATTTAGCTCCACAATTTTTTTCCCTTTAAATACATATATATATATAGATAGATATAGATATAGCATTATATATATATATATAGCCATATATATATATCATGAGTATTAAGATTTCTTATAGACAAATACTGTAACTCAAAAAAATTATATAAATATATAATTTTTTTTATTTATTATTTGTTTTTACTATTTATTATTTTATTTTATTTATTTAGCTCCACAATTTTTTCCCATTAAATATATATATATATATATATATATATATATATATATATATATATAGATAGATAGATATAGATATATATATATAAAGCAAAAAAATTGCGGAGCAAAAATGTAAGATTCAAAAAATTGTTTGTCATACTTTCAGCTTATTTTATTGCAATTTTGTAATTAAACTTATTTTTTATTAAAAAAATAGAACGTAAATTTATAAATTTATAATTAAAAAAAAAGACTAAAATTTAAAAACCACCAAAGTAAGTATAATTTATTGAAATTTTATTCAAGTTTTTATCACTCTTGTATCACATTGTATACGAATTTTAAATGGAGTGATAAAAAGTTCATGTTTTTGTCACTAATTGAGTGTTTCATCAACTTTTGTGATGGTTTTTATCACTCTTATCATGATTTTAAATTAGAGTACTATTATTTTTTGTAACAGTTAAGAATAATTTTGCTGTTTCATGCTTTCACAAAATTGGTTTTATATGCATGACTGATTTAAATCATTATGCTTATTTTAAAATACATATTTTTAAATAAAGCTTTTTTTATTGCTTGCTTATTGTTTAGCTATGAAACACAAGCATAAGTTAACTAAAACATTGTTAACTTTTAAATTATTATGATAAGAATATATTTTATTCAATTTTGTACAACATGTCATTCTGTGATTTTTTTCTGTACAGAATAAATTTAATATAATCCAAGATTGAATTGAGATTCGAACTAAATGATAATTATTTTTATCGGATAAATCGATTGATTCTTTTTATAAATCACTTCATCTTTGTCAAGATTCTATACGATTATAACATCATGATTTTATTTACCCTATAATTATCTTAATATGTTAGACGAAATAAAAATGAAAAGAAAAAAAAAAAAAAGTAAAATTAGTTGTCTTACTTACAAGCTTATTTCTAAAATTCAATTAAAAAGTAGTAACAACAGAACACTCACCCTGAAAATAAAGAAAAGAAACATTTAATATAATGACATTCAAAAAAGATCTTTTATAAATATTTAATTTTTTAAGGCCAATACTAAGAAACATACTGAATCAACTATTAAAATACATTTTTTGTTTTTAATTAATAAAAAATTATAGTAAATAATTATAAATACATTTCTAATTATTTTGTTTCATTTAATTTTTTTTTTTTTCATATGAGTTTTTGAATGATAACTTTAACATAAAAAAAATAAATAAATAATTTTCCTGGCCGACATACAGGTTATCCGTTAAATTTAGAATTTAATGTAAGAACAAAACATAATAATAACAATCGTACACAAACAAATAAAGAAAGAATCAATAAATAATACTCAGTCATAAAATATGTTTATCAATTATGTTCGTTCAAAAAGAAAATAGATTAAATAAAAAATGTAAAAAACTATAATTATAAGCAAAAAGTATAGTCTGGTGTTTTGTTGGAGTGCCTAGGAGTTATACCCTGTACCTTTGTATCATAATTTTATTATTAAAGACATAATTATTAGATATTACAATAAATTTAAAATTTTAAAAGATTTAAATTTAAAATAACACATGCTCTGTAAAAGGAAATAAAAGAGAGAATTACAACTAGTAATTTAAAATAACAAAAATTTAAATTTAATTTATAATAATAAAACTATATAGAATTCCAAACAAATTTATAAAAAGTACGTGAAAGAAATTAAAATAAACCAATAAGAATAAGCTCGTAGAAAAAAAAAAAAAAAAAAAAAAAAAAAAAAAAAAAAAACCCAATAAAAGTGGTCCAGAACATCACTGACACACTCTCTCAAAAATAATACCCATATTATTTTTATGAGTGAAAAAATTAATTAAATAAATAAATAAAAAGTTTGAATGTTAATTGCATTTTTTAAAAAAAAATATTTAAAAAAAATGCATTTTAAAATGCTGATTTCAGCCATCCATAGAAAATAAATTAAATTATTCAAAGAACATCATAAATTGTTTATTTATTACTTTGCATAAATAAAATCACACAGCGAAAAGGACAAACTTTAAATAGCTGGCATGATTAAGCTCCCAAAACTTCCGGTTTTTCAGAAGGGTTAAAATAACAAGATAACGTAAGAGAATAATGAATAATTTTAAAATTATGACCTCAAACTTCCGTTCTTTGACATCGAAATCACAATTCATTCCCAAATGACTTTCAACTGTTTATTTGTTCTGGGAAGCGAAATGGGTCAAATCTTAATTAAAAATATCTTTTTTAAAAACAGAGAACTCTAAATGTTTGTTATTTTGCAGGAAATAAAATGGAGGTGCGGTTTTTCAGAACTTTTCTTCAAAAACTCATTTAATCTGAAGTAAATTATAATCTTTATGAAGAAAATGACACAGTTATAGTAACAAAAAGACACCTTTCTTCCTTCAATTTTCACATTTTTTTAACATATTTCTGTTATTATATTTTCATTTCCACCTCTTTCATTTTATAGATATTGATAATTAAAAATATTCGATTTTAATATAACTTTTAAAATTGCATTTATAATTAATATAGCGGTTATCTAACTCATTTGCTAAATTTAATATTAATTAAAGTTATTTTTTAGCCAAAATCAATAAAATAATATTAGTACGAAATACTTGAAAACATAAACATATTAAATTTTTCTTACAACCACAGTAACTTAAGGTTAATTTTTTAATGAAAAATAATTTTATTGTACATAAATTAAGTAAAAATTTGTAAAAAATTGTAACAAAAAATAGGATGCTATGCGCAATTAATTATTTTTTATTAAAGTGTGTGTGTTTTTAAAAAATTATTTGCAGTGAATAAAAGATAAAATTAAAAGATATCAAATTTTTAATAAAAAGATATCATATATATTTTTTAACAATCATTACTTTCATATCCTCGCTGTGAATTT
>BPLR01006242.1:0-61121 GCA_021605095.1 Caerostris extrusa
ATTCGTTCAGGGGATTACAATATGCCCTTGCACAATAATTCCTTCATGGCGCATGTTTAATGGAGAATGAAAAAAAAATTGCCATTTTCAAAATCTTCTTTCGATTTTCCACTACAAACTAATATGGAACCATTAGCTCAAATTTATTTCATTTGCAATAAAAATACAATTTTATGTTTTTGTCAGATCAAATTCAAATTTTTTATGTTCTTGACATTAATGAAAGCTTATTTCATGCCACTAGGCCATGATATGTGATGATGAAATTATTCTTTGACATGTTTTTGACCTTAAACACATTCTTCCATAGCATTCTTTCAATTTGACTCTACGTTCTGTAGCCGATAATCACGGATTTGCATTTATTTTTCAAATATTATGCGCTTCATTTTCATAAAAAGTTTTCTTGACTTATTTAATCTTGATTTATCTATTCTGTTATGTTTTTTATAATATTTTATGGTAGAAAAAGCATTTACATTATAAACAGTTGATTAAATTTTAAAATAGCACTCTGAGTTCAAATTTATAATTAATAATTAATCTTTTGCTTTTTCTTGTCTAGAAATATACTCTAATTATACAAATAGGCACTAGCTAAAGATAATTTAAAATTCTAAATAGGCAATTACATTTAATTAGGAAAGCCATGTTAGAAAAAATATTTTTAATTACGATCGATAATTTATTTAACATAGGTAAATTCGATATAATCTAAATCATATGCGTTGAGTTTTGTGAGATTTATTTAGGCTTAAAATATACTTTTTTAAATTCTTTTCAAAATTTGAAATATATTTAATAAATTATATATACTATATTAAATGGAATAAATTAAAGTTCTTTTCGTGTTGAAACTATTGAAATTTTTAAATTCTTTATTTTCATAGAAATAATTATCTAGATTAAATGTTCTAGATATATTATCTAGAATCACATAATTTTTACAGCCCATAAACTTAGATTAGCGTTTACTTTTCGACAGATGATTTGTCTCATTAAGCTTTGATCTTCTACCTGATTTTGATTTTGTTATTATACGACGTTTGTATAAATAATAAAAAAAGCAGTTGTATAAGCTAATATAGCACTAAAGTAGTTGTAAAAGCTAATATATTTAAATGCACTATTAAAGAAATTTTTAACCTTTTCAAATGAAAATTATTAATTTTCAACAAGTCTGTCTACCTGATTTAGTCATAGTGCTATTCTAATTATATAAATAAATATTAGATAAAAACAAAATATTCTAAGCAGACAATTTTATGTAACTTGACAAACTTTGTATATTTCGAATTATGATCTAAAAACGATGAGATGTAGACAATTTTGATGTGAGTCTAAATTTCATGTGAAACTTTTACATTTATTTAAGTTTACAAATATTGTTTTGTTTCTTCAAAATGTGTAATATAAGGTTTAATAAATTCTTCTGCATTATTTGGAATAAATTGAAGTCCATCTCAACGAGCAATCATTCACAATTTTTAATTACTTCTACTTCTTTTCTCAGAATTTAAACAAAAAAGAATCACTTGTATGTAAAAAAATTTTAATGAGTAAATTTATGTATATTATGAAATTTTCAGTTTCTTATATTAGTTTTTGCTGTAATCCCATAAAAAATAAATAATAATAAATTATTCCTCGGCAATAAATAGAGCACACTGTAAAATAAATGACGCAACAGAATTGTCCCAATTCTCAAATTTAACCTTTTATTGATGCTTTTTAATATGCTTTATTTTGTTGTGGTGATACAGTTAATATTTTATAAGCTTTCTAACTGTCCTCGAAATTACAGACTATTTATAAAACTTAAAAACAGGGCTACACATATTTAAAGTGGTTAATTAAAATATAATTTAAAAACCTTTTTGGGAATATATATTAAATATTTTCAAATATTTCTAATTACAGGGTAACCAAAAAAATCTTAAGGATCAATCAAAGGGCTTTTCAAGACAGCTCATACATCACAACCTCCAAACTCTTCCAGTCACCGAAGTACCTGATTGATCTGACTTCTCTCTCCATTTCATCTGCTAAAAGAACGCTACGATGTTTTTGACTTATTTCCCCAAACTCACGAAGCTGTTAATAAAATGCACTAAGTACAAAATTCATTAGAAAAATATGGAATACGGATGATGGCACTGTTCTGGGATTCGCCATAAGATTTCATTCCTTTAAATATCTTGCAAATATATCCTAATTTCAAGTATTCTCAGCTTTTCATGAAAACCTTAAAATTTATTCCGCCGATGATTGTGGCCCTGAGAACGGTGTGCTCCAAGAATTTGAAATTCTATCCATCCAATCAAACTGTTAAGAAACATGTTTAATCAGTCATGTCTTTAAAGAACTTAGATGAAATTTTAATTGGTCAAGTTCAAGCCTTTTAAAATGTCGGTAAAACCTTAGAATAATTGAAAGTTACTTTAAAAAATGAATATCAATATCTTTGAGGCATATCAGTAGTATTGAAGGACTCAAAACTTGAGTTGAATGAAAAAGATGGGAAGTCGGAATTGAAAGGTCGGAGAAGCAAACTGATGAAACCTATAATACAATAAGATGATCTAAAGTACTATAGATCCTCCAACACAGGAAATATTGCTAAGTCTTTAATGTAAATTCAATAAGCCATAAGTTACCAAATAAAACATATCTTAAGAAAAAAAGCACAATAAAATCCCCAAATACATCATCTCCTAAAAAACAAATGAAAAGCAGCGTTCATGGCTCTTTTATAGAGCTTCTTCGAAGGGACAGATAGCTGAGTAGAAACAAATGATGAGGCTTGATATTTCTTTCAGATACAAATCAAAAATCTAAAGTGCTATATCTAAGTAAATGCCAGAACAGGCAAGACTTAATTACTTCAACTTGAAAGCCCACCCAAAAGATGTCATTGTCTGGATGGGTATTTCTGTAAATGGAAACACTAAATATCGTTTAGCTAAAACCAATTTAAAATGCTGCATTTAAAAAATTTTAAGATTTTTTTAAAGATAATTGTATTAAATATATTCAAATGGAGATGGATTTTCTCATTAAGACTCTGCATCTTGCGTTGAAATTCCTCAAAAAGGAAAAATACATTTAATAAAGTGTTATCAGTGAATACAAACAGTCCTGATGCTGCACCATGTGATTATTATTATTATTTTGAGATTTAAAAAAAGAACTAAATGAGAAAGTTTTTTAAGGAGAAGGGCTTAAAAAAGCTATTTCAAAATAAGTAAATAAAATCCTAAATAAATGATACTATGTGCATTGAAATCACGGGCAAAAGCAAGACCTCTACTATGTTAAAGGTTGTCATATTGAAATCGCTACTTTTTCGATGGTATTAAAGAATACGGTTGCATAAAAAAGTGATCCCTAAAATTTTGTGTTGTCATGTTTTATAAACATTAAAAAATATAAAGTTTCCAAAACGTTATGTTAAAAAAATTAATGTGTTCAAAATCTAATTTTTGACTACCTTAAAATTTTGTGTTTTCCTTCGTGAATTAATAACAGAAAATTTATTTCATAACTAATAAAATAAATATATTGATAAAAATGCTTTTCAATTATTATATATGAGAAAAAATGTACGATATAAAAATAAAATTAATTTTTTTTTAATATTGATATTAAATATATTTAACTTACTGAATTAAAATTTAATATAACAATAAATGATTGAAAAGGTAAATTTTATAAGAAAGATATCTTATAAAATTCAATGTATTAAATGTATTATTATATTTTTATTTAATTTTCTGAAAATTTAAATTTTAGAAATCGTCTTAAACAAATCAAGACAGAATATGAAAAATTCTGACAAATCATTATCTTAATTTAATAAAGTACATAGTAATATATAAAAATCACTAACTTCATTTAATAAAAATTATGTTGTTTTATTATTAAAAATAATTATAAATTGAGAAAATATTTTTTGTTAATTTTTTATGCAAATATCGGTTATATTAACGGATGAATTTGAAATCGCAAAATCCAACACAGAGGAACTTCTACATTTAGAATACGAGTAGGAGAAAAAAAAAAAAAGGTAAAGGAATCGTTTGCATTTTAACGGAGGAGGGAGGACAGAAGCCCTTAACAAACATATATATGTCGTTCTTAATCTTCAAGCTGGCATCCGCTGAGGCATCTCTGCTGGTAACAATACCATCCTCCTGCATCCTAACCCCCAGACACGTGACTCGATCCCCCTTTCCTTCATGCCGGCTGTGGCGGGGTTCACCAACTGCAAGAAGGCGGTTTTCGAACGAAAGGAGAACCGAATACGGAAAAAGAAAATATAAAAAATCCGACAGGTGGCGGAGGAGAAACTTTTATCTACTCCTCGTTCGTCTCTCTGTTCCACACCAAACGATAGTTTCTCTCTCTCCGGGTTAGTCGCATGCGCGGAAGGCTCCGTTCGGAAAGGAGATTGTTGTTCTCTTGTGGGAGTTCTCGTTCAGAGCCAAACGATTTTTCTCCCCCTTTTGCATGTGTGTTATTCTCCGTTAGGATGATTTTCTAGTGGAACTTTTTATCCGGTGTAAATATTCGAAGGATGCTTTGGACTTGTAATAGCATATTATGAAGAAAGGATATTTAGAATTCGACTTCTTCCTCTTGTTTGTTTACATCACCTTGAACCTTCAGGTAAGTATTTCAATATCTGTAAATAAATGAGGCGATTCGAAAACGTGTATATTTTTAGTAATTTGGTGAATGCATGTAATTTTTGTAATTTATTTTTTTAAATATATGTATATTATTGCACAAAATTTTTCAGGCATTCTAAAATTTTAAAATATTTTTATGGCAAATTAAAATAGATAAAAATTATGAGAAATGGAATAAATATTTAGTTTTTAATTTTTAATATTTCTCTACTCAAAAAGAAAATGTTAAATAAAAATGATTCAAAAAGAAAATGAAAATGTGACTACTCAAAATATTTCATTTTTTTAAATTAATTTTCAATTTAGAGTATTTAACATAAAGTGTAAAAAATAGAGGCAATATTTTCTTGAATTTTAAAAATAGTAAACAGAAAAAATATCATAATACGAAAAAAAGACTAAGTGCAAATTAAATATAAGTTTGCAGTAGATTTTCAAAATGTTTTCCATTTTTTCTGTTGTTTCGAAATAATTTGTCTGCTTTCGTTTTCTCAGCTAATATTTCCGTATATTTAAATAATAATATTAATAATAATAAGCTTTGCTAAATAAATTAATGAATATTTTTAGCAACAAATACGAATGCTCTATTTCATATTTTTAAGAATTCCTTTATTAGCACAAGTATAAGCTTTTTTATTTAAAAATATAATTTTTAAATAAAAAAAAATTATGTCGATCTATCGATAATGATTATTATTTATTTTCACATCTTCTCTTCCCACCTTTTTTGAAAGCATATTAGTGCTTAGTTTACAGATGTTTGTGCGAACAGTTAAAATATTTAATAAAATAATTTTTAAGAATTTAGTTAAAAAAATATTTAAAGTTATAAATTATATTTCAATGTTTTCATTATTATTTACGCATTCAAAGAATCTTTAGGGACTCATATGTGATGAATATATATATGCATTTGTGTGTGTAACAATTTATCAGTCAATTTTTAACATCTGAACTAACTTTTTTCGCTGCTTATTAAATTAATTAAGTGACTAATTTAATAAATTAAATTTATTAAATTATAATCATTTAAATTTTATTTTCAATAGGGAAATTATTTTTATAATTTTTGTATTACTAAATTTAAACTACAATTTTTTATATATGGAGAATATTTTATGCAATTAACTTTTTAAGGGAACCTTATAAAATGAATTTCTTGAAATTTATACATAACTAATTCCTTAAAAAAAAAAAAAAAATAATAATGATTTTCGAAAATTCTCAAAATTATCATTTTAATTTCTGTAGTATGATAAATATTGATAATAGCTAAAAAATAATGAAATAATTTTCTGCATTGTTATATAAATTTATATTATCTTTTAGTTTACTTTCTTAGATGTAAAGTAAACATAATATTTAATAAATATCTAACGTTATTTAAAGTAGTTAATTATTTTTAAAAGTTAAATAATAAAGCAATTATAGATTTATTAATTTTTACCCATGTAAAAATATAGGGCTAATATTATAGAAAGTATATAATCTTTTGATATATTTTCAAATATATATCAATTCCCTTTTCGAATCTAAAAAAAATAATAAAAAAAATTAATTAATTAATTAATTAATTAAAATACATAAATATAGTTCCAAATATAGTAAAATTAAACATTAACAATTTAACATTTAACAAAATTTAATAAATGCTTTTTATTAACAGTATAATTATTTTAACAAATTTATAAGAAAACTATTTTTTATTTTAACAGATTAAATCAAAAGGAGCAAAATAAGACAAACTATATTCACTATTTTATTATTTACTTTCTTTCGGATGACTATGAGAGATTGTTTTGTCTTAAACACAATACGAAAAACAAATCACGAATAATAAATTTGTTTTTTTTTATTTTCATTCCTCCCCTATGTTAATGACGCGAGAATGAGCGTTTATTATTCTTTTTCCGTCTCCTGCTTTACACGTGTTATGAAAGGCCACAGATAAGGGTACCCATTTGTAATATGCTAAACAAATCTCCATGGAAAGCTAGATAAGTGAGCTAATGCTGACGAGTCTTCTTTTTTATTTTATAAAAATAAAAAATGACAACACAATAGTTCAAAGTAAAAATTGAAATTAAGTGCTTATTAAATTATTTTTTAGCTGTCTTTTAAGTTCCATAAAACCTAGAAGAAACTTATTCATAAAAGATCTTTGATGATATCTTTAACATGACAATACTAACTTTGGTAGGCTTAACAGAAGTATGACTTCGGCACGCTTAAGATGCTGTTTTCTGATATATGTAGTCTTCAGATGCGTTTTAATTATACTAATGTATAAAAACCTTTAAATTAAATTCTTCTGTTGTACATGGGTACGTGCCAAGTGATGCGATTTTAATCTGAGAAATTTAAAAAGATAAAGACATTTTTACATACATCTTAAATAGAAAAGCAACAATAAAATGGCTGTTAATAAAATTGATCTCATTTTAATAAAAGCACTTTTAAAAGGGAAAAATTTGAATGCAAATAATATTAATAATGAGAAACAAGGTTTCAATTTAAAAAACAAGCCGCAAAAATTTTAGTAAATTCTTTAAATTTTATTACTCACCAAAAAGTGTTGTTCGAAATTAAAATTATATATTTGAAATATAACATAATCCTAGAATTTTAGTTAATAAAAAAAAATTTAAGTGTTTTAAGTAAGCAAATTTAATGTGGTTGTAATAATTTAATTATATAAATGTCAAAAATAATTAAAAATAAATATTGTTAAAAAATTGTTTCCCAAGAAATTTATGTACTTTTATGAATTAAGCACTTAATGTAAAATATTTAACTCAAAATTCAAGCATTTGGACATTATAACCATTTATAGAAAATTTGAAGTTAATAATAAAATGAATCTAACTTTTTTTTTTATATATATAAATTTGTAGTAAATTATTACTATTAACAATGAATTTTTTTTTCTAAACTTCCCAAAAATACAATTTAAAAAAATTCATTTTTTTATTTCTTGAATAATTATTTTTATTTTTAAAAATCGCAAGCTTACATAAATTTAAATATAAAACGAAATAAATTTTAAAATCAAAAATCTGCATAAGATATTTACATTAAAATCAGAATTACAGAAAATTCTTTCAAAAATTCTTCAGTTATTTAAAATATACTTTTTCATTTCATAGATGATTATTGCATTTTCTTTTTCTTAGATAAAAAATTTAACTCTAGCCAAAATGCCTCGTAACTTAAACAAACTCCTCAATAAGTTAATTTCGCTTGTTAAATTCAAAAACAGCTCTTGAAATTAAGTTGCAAGCTTTCTTGTATTTAACGCAATTTAAAGTTTGAAATTAAAAAGTAAGATTATTTATTAATCATTCAATAAATTTATTTTTATTCTATATTATGCATAATTTTATGGTGTGATTTTAAGTGTATTATATGTCATGCACCATATTAAACTTAATTCATCCAAAACTCTTCAGATTTATTATTTGCCATTTTCGCAAAATTTCAAAAAAAATTCTGAAAGATCCGTTACACGAATGCAGTTACATAACCCTCCGCAGGAGGGAAAGGACGCAGAAAACTCCCCCTTAAAAAATGAGACAGAAAGAAAGAAACAGACGTCTCCAAAATTTTACCAGTTACATCAAAGGTTAACTAAACTCACACACACACGCTCACTCTTATTTTCGTTTTCATCCCCAAAAACAGCAGGCCGTCTTCTTTTGTGACTCGGATTTCGACAGAAAGAAGGAAAAAGTCGAGCACAACCACCCCCTACCTCTTGCTGCAAGAGGAGAAAGGAAATATACCAGTCCACCCACCTGGCTATAAAAGAAACGAGCGGTTTTGTGCGCTGTACGGTACCTCCGACGCGACATAAAGAGGGTATAACCTCACCACCGTCACCTTTCCCTTTTCTTGTGCTACAGTACCCCCTAGCAGATGCTTTCTACAGGCAGCAGGGATCTTTTTTATTCCTTTACTTAACACCCCACCAGAAGTCTAACTAACTGTTTAAAACGGAAAAGACCATATGCCGTTGCATTAAAAGGACACGTGCCTTACACGGCGTGCGCGCGCGTGGCGTTTCTTATCAAAAGATGCAGATTTTTGGGATGAAAGAATTGATTATTATTCCGCAAGATGGGGGGCGGAGGGGAGGGGGGCGGCTGTTAGTTTTCGGATTTCGGAAGACCGGGTTAGATTGGAGAATGGGGGTTTCAGCTGCTTTTGGGTTCTTTTTTTTTTTTTTATTCTTTCTTTCTCTCTCTCTTTTCGAGATCTGCTAGAGACTTTTTTTTTTTTTAGTCACCCATTCGTCTTTTAAGGAAACGGATGGTTTTATTTCATTAAAAATGAGGTTGAGGAGAGGTTTTTCTGGAAGGAAAGAGGAAAACGCATGGACACCTCACTTCCTCGCAGATCGTTAGAAGAGGTAAAAAAACAATAAAAGCGATCCGTTTGAAAACTGAACCCTCTCTTGCAGTTCGGATTTCTGTAATCCGCTTCTTTTTTTTCTTTTTTTCTTTTCTGTACCCCTGCTTTTCTATATCCTGACTTATTTGAAAAATTTATTTTATAAATTATATTTTGAATCAAACCTTTTTCTAAATAACGAATTCTTCAGAAAATGTCTGTAATTTTCCAGTTATCTACTAAAATAAATAATAAATAAAAACTAAATTAAAAAAAAAAATTCTGTTAAATGTAGAAAGATCTATTAAAATTTTTTAAAAAGGTAAAAATATTTTTTTTACTTTTAAAATTAAGGGAAGACTAGTTAATACTAGTCCTATATACTAATTATAAGTTTGACTTTTATTATTCATTATATGATAGAAAATATAGGAACTAGTTCATAGTTTTAATGTATTTGTGCTAATTATTGTTTGTTAATCATAGCAATTTTGTATCATATTAAGATTATGATCCTATATTATACTATAATAAAAGATTGATAATAAATAAATATTTAAATTTATGCAATTTTTTTCATCGAATTAAAGCGCTATAATTTTACCACAATAAAATCTAAGTTTTGAAATTTTTTTTAAATAAAATTTTAATTTGATGACCTCATAATGAGTTTAAACATTAATGATAAATCATATTTATTTATGATTATGCACTGAATATGTGGCAAAAAAAATATTAAGGAAGTATAATAACAATAATAATAATAATAATAACAACAAAACCCTACTTGAAAAATTCCCTCATGAAAAAATTTCTAAATCCTTTAATTCCTAAATCATAATTTTAATCTGATTAGTTACAGCTCGCTAAAACTAATAATCAAATATATCTACTTATGAAAGGAATAATGTGCAAGAATTCATAAATAATGATTACCCTTCCTACTTAAAATAACTGAATCCTTTAGTAACTATACCCATAATTTAAATCTAATTGGCTTGTGGCATTCTAATATATTTATGCATGGCTAACATATGAAACGAATGGCAACAAAAATAAAGTGAATTTTTATTAAGATGATCTAATCCTTTACCGTCTCAATTCTTGCTTTTAAATCTAATCAGCTACAGCTCGTTACATTTTAATAGTATGTGATTCTAACGATTAACTATGTCTGGCATTCACCTGCAAGATAAGCTTATTTAACAGACACTGTTAACATCTAGATCATTGAAAAAAAAAATGTCGCCTTAGAGAAGTTTAAACGTCACGCCATCAGGCAATAAGGATTGTCGATGATTTATAAAGGAAGCGACGTTTTTTGCGTTGATCGAGACGATTGGAAGGGTTAATCCAAGTATGAACCTCACGAAACTTTCTGAACGCTAGCAAAAAAAAATATGGAGATGATTTTAAAGAATTTTAAATTGTTCTAAAGGATTTATTTTTAAAACATGTCAGTCGTAAAGTTTAGAATTTTTTTTAAAAATTAATGTTTCGTCTGTATATTAAAATATTAATAAGAAAATATATAAATTCAAAGAAAATTTAAAGTTATTAGATATCAACGAAATTAGGACTTGATTAAATGAAATTATATTTCATATTTCATTAGCTTTTTCAGGTTATCATCATTATTTATGGCGTAATAACGTTGTGGGCTAAGACGTTAGTTCACGTTAGCTATCTCAGGCCAAATTCTTCCAATTTTTGTCTTAAGAATTAAACTATCCTTTTCAACAAAATTTACCCAATGAAAGGCTTTCTCAGATAGCTAAAAAAAAAAAAAAAAAACTTAATAAAATTTTAAAAATTTTTTAAAAGCTTAAATAAATTTTTGCTGATACTAAAAAACTTAATAAATAAGTAATTTTTGTATCAGCAAATCGGTAAGTTTTCCATATTTCGGCGATAAAATTTAAAATAAAAACCTAAAAATGAGATTCCAAACAAATATGGGATAAAGATAACGAAATTTAAAAATTCTTGATACTCAGAACATATTTACATAATTATTTAATATCTTATCTATGTATCTAAAATACAATTTTGTGAAAATTAAAAATTGTCAAAAAATTATTTATCCTTCTTAAAAAGATTTTATAAGAGCCCATTCAGAGTGTATGAAAACAAAGAATAACTTTATAACTATAAATATGAGAAAAAATATTTGAATATTATTTTTGCCAATAAAATTTATAAATAAATACATGCACTCTACATTAGTGTTCCCAAAACCTTTCGATCGCGTACCCTAAGACCATTAAGAGTTGTACCCCGTATAGTACAATAATGTAATGCACTATATGTGTGTGTGTAAAATCGAAAATGAAATTATTTATTATTATTTATTTATTTTAAACACTACACATAAATAAATGGCAAATTTACATTTTTAATTAGAATTCAATGTAAACAATGTGATTGCTCTTGTTGAATATCATCGTTGTGTAATATCGAAAAATCTGGTTTGATGGCCTCTGTGAATGATATCCGAAGGTAACTAATATTTATTATTTAGTACGTTTGTTTAATATTTGTTAGTTATACATGTTTTTGTTAATTATAAAGTTAGTTAGTTCTGTACTTTGTTTTAAAAGAAAAACGCTTCTTCACATAGGTATGTAGAACCAAATGTACAGGTGTGTAGATACATAATGATACACTCGCAAGTGATCGTGAATTTACGTCTTTGGTGTACCTGCAAGTATTACTTCGCGTATCCCACTTTGGAGACCACTGCCTCTATACGATAATCTACATTCATAAAAATATTAACTTCTAATTACCCAAACGAATTTCAAATTGTGTCAATAGAAGCAATTATACAACGAAGCTTACATTAAATTAGTCATTCCATCTGCACAGATTCACCAATGTTCTCTTAAATTAATTTGTATGCATGATAAAGAGCTTTATTTATTTTTTTGCCGGTGACTTCAAACCTCTTCCCTGGTACGCTCAATCACCATCCACTGGTTGCTGTCATTGACCCGTAGATTCTGACATCTGATCCTGGCGCTTCCATTGTATTTTGCATCCTCGCCACATGAGAGGATGCAAACCGAAAACAGAAACAACAGAACTGGGGGGTAGGGGGAAGCGTGTCACCCAAGTTCCGGAGAGCCTCACTCTCAACCCTTTGATACCCAGGACACGTAGGCTTAATGAAAAGTCTGACTGTAGAATTCCGGGTTAAATTGTCCATGAAAGATTGTGTCCGAAGGAGGGTGCTCGGCCTAAACAGAAGCACCCAGCGATTGCTGGGCAGATGCAATTGAACTTATACAAAAAGAGAGAGAGAGAGAGAGATAGGGAAAGCTATCTGTTAGGTTTCGGTTACATATCACAATCTCTGTCCTGTAGCAATGACTGAATCAGAAGCATTGCATTCCTTCATTGAGAATTCTGGTCGCGTCGCTTCAAATGATAATTTGTGATTACGCCTGACTGGTTAAGGTTTATTAGGCTTGTAAAAGATAATAATTACCCATGTAGTTAGAATGCGCCAACAAAAAAGTGACAACCCTTCTTGGATTTGGGTATAGATAGGGCTTCTCTCACTCGCCAAGTGACGTGCTGTTTCGCATGTTTTAATGGTTAGATTTGGAGATTATACGAGCATCGAAATCGATAAGAAATTATTTAATTCGATTAAAAATTATTCTTTTTTTATTAATAGAATAAGATTTTTAATTTATTTTTAGAATAAGTTTCTTTTACTTATTAACATCAGTAGGTATTTGCAATATTAAAGTATTAAATAACGCCGTTGTCATTAAAAAATGCCCACAATATGTGAAACAAATGAACTTTAGAAAAAAATCATGAAATATAATTATTTATTAGGTGTTTTTGTCACATCCTAACGAAATTTTATCCATGTAGTTAGAATACTCAATAAAATATAACAACTCATCTTTGATTTAGTTATCCATATAGATTTGCACTTAGTTCTCAGTTACCAAATAATACGCTATTTTATTCATTTAGTGGTTATATTCTGAAATTACAAGAGATGTAATAAAATAATTTTTTTAGTTTTTAATTATTATATATTCCTTAGTTAAAAGAATTTATTTAAAAAATATCTTATAATATCAAGCAAGAAATGCTACTGTACTTCAATTTTGTTTAATGGTACTTCAATTTCAACACAATTTGTTCAAGGAATTCAATTTCAACGTACTTCAATTTGTTCAAGGAATGCTTCAATTAAAAACGCATGTGAAAAAGGAAGATTTTAGAACATTTTATTTATGAAGTTTCTAATACTTTGGAATGACAAAACTTTTCATAAATTGTATAATTTCAGCTTATTGTTACTTTTAAAATATTATTGCTTTCATGCTTATATGGATACCTCTTGATAATTCGCAATGCTTAATAATTTAATAGTAGGTGCATCATTTCTAGTAACTAACTTTCTAGTTTTTATAATAATAAATCATTTATTCACAGAAATATTGCGTTTTTAAAAATACTTGGAAGTTGCTTTCAATTTTGTGTTTTTCAAACTGGTATTCCATATCAAAGAGATAAACTGCCCGCTTTTCTTGCAAGTCGAGGTAATGTGTCAGGTGTGTGCGTGTGACAGATAATTGAACCTTATCAAACAGACCTTTGATCAATTCTTGACTCGACATCTGGTGAAGATAAGTACAGGCTCTATTCATTTGATTGACTTTGAAAGTTTATTCATAATTCTTCTGAAAGTTGGATTTATTTTGTTTTCATTTTTTATCTTGAAGAAACAAAGATATCAAAGTACTGGAGAGTAATGCAATCAAATTGCTTAAAGCAAACTGAATAAGGCTTAGCCAGATGGAGCGATATCAGAGGTGTGGCAAACAAAAAGCAGCCATATAATGAAAAAGAAATTAGATAATTCAAAGCATTGTATAGATATTGGGATTCACTTTAGTTAAAAGATTTTATTTTCTTTGAACCGTTGAGTGAAATTTACTGTTATTTATATGAATTAACAATAAAAAATTCTACAATAATATAACATAATATATTAAACATTAATATTTAATTTCTTAAATAAATATTATAGATTCATATTAACTTTTGGTGAAATGTAATTTTACTTTATTGTTTTTTTTTTCTGTCTTGTGATCTTTCATTAAATTGCTAATAGATTTTTATTAGATTGATCCTCTTAAATTACTAATAGATTTTTATGTTTTCATTCGTGCTTGTGAGCAATTTTTAAAAAAATTAATCCATGTAAGTCAGATTATACATCTAAGTAACAATCTTAATTTAGAAAGAAAATTAATGTTTCTAGTGGAAGTGAAGAGATAAAAATAGCTTTTTGATGGATAACATTTAGTTATAAGCAGATAATATACCATCTTTTTCAATACAAATCATCAGTGCATTACAGATAAATACAACATAACTTTTCAAGAGAACAACGCAGTTCTTGTTGATGAAATGAATGGAATTATAATACAATTAACTTCTTGAATAGCCACAATATTTATTAAGAACACTACTCTTAAATTTTGAAGGTCGCCTAGATCTAAATAACTCTGAAAGCAGCTTCTGAATTCAAAAATATGAGAAAAATGAAAAATATGCCGAAGGAATTTCAGAAACACGTGCTTTCCTCGAAACGTATCCCAGTCCACAAGAGCCAACCATAAAGCGTCACACTCCGTCGATTACAAGCAGACGATATTTTATAGATACCTCCCCTCCAACTGCGCCCCTACCTCTTTATGCCGAGCGCTGAAGATGGTTTACGAGGCACCCAAAAGAATAGATAAAAGAAACCCCTACAAAAAGTAAAGAAAAAGAAATCTTCGCCGAGTTGTCACCGCGCCATGTATACCAATTCAGAGCTGTATTGCACACACAAACACGCCAATCCTATTATACATCAAGGAGTCCAGGTATATTATTCCATCGCGCGACGATTTGATGGCTCCCGGCTGTATTATTTCCCGAACTGCATGGTTCCATTCGCGATTTATGGGCAAAGGCACACGAGTTTAAATGTGAGAGAACAGGCGTTTCATTGTCTTTGGGCAACTCGATGAAAAACGATTTTGCATAGATGGCTCGGGTTCGATTCATATGTGTGAATTGTATGCAAAAGTCGACAGTTATGTTTCGAAATCTACCGCTCGCATACATATGGATGGATTTTTAAAGTGAAATACCCTCCTAGATGATAGCCCTAAACTCAGGAAAGCAATCTCGGTTTGAGGTGCTATACAACGGCGTGAAATGGACTGTTTTTATTTATTTTTTCGCACAGTAGGAAATTTCTTGGGCTATTTAATGTAAATGTAAGCTTTCGGAGAAATGAGACAAGAAAACGACCATTTTCTGTTGTGCCATAACGTTGTTATTGTTTCTAGGAAGCATTGATTTATATCTACTCGTATAAAGAATTTGAAACCTGCTGAAATCATCTAATAATAATAATTTCATGCCTTTTATGAATGTCTATTATGAAAAAAAAACAATTTACTACGACTTTAAGAAAATACTTTAAATTAAAGACACGTTGCTAAATTTATATGCAAACATTTTTACACAAATCATAATTACATTTATTCTTATATGTCAATTTTCTCAAAAAGTATAACCATTCCAGTTTCACAGTTCATACAAACCATCATTTGATTCAACAACTAAATTATTTTTATTCGAAATTATCATGATGAAGTTTGTGCACCGAGTATAATGTTGCTGATTATACCTTTCGAATTAAAAAAATTGTCACAAATGATGAAAAAAATTTTTTTTTTAAATATATATTAGGATAAATATTTTTTTACATAAATATTTTTTTAATTTATTACAATATGTCGTTAAATCGATCATTAATTATTTCCAATTTATAAGTTAAAAAAATTTTAAGACTACTATTAGAATATATTTATTTATAATAATAACACATTATTATTATAAATTACATTTACCACCTACATTTAATAACACATTAATGGTAATATCTAATTCGAACTGCAGCACAAACAAACTTATTGGGATCACTATACCAACTTTCTATGCCTTAGAATTTTCTATTTCCAAGTAGTTTCAACACCTCATTGATCGGACCACCCCACAAGGTACAAGCCACCATCGTAATCGTTTTACATCACTTCATCACCAACAATATGGAATCGACAATTCCGAAGGCCTTTTAAACGTAATCACAGCATCAATTACCTCGCCGAAAAAGAACCGCTACGAGCAAATACCTGTCAATGAGATCCTAACTGCCATTCAAAGCAAATGTTCTTTTATTGCTGCCTTACCTGTGACTTACGACCACCTACATTTAATTCTTCAGGCCCTTCTTTACAAAGAATAACGACTATTGCCTGAGCACTTACGACTCATTATGGAAGGTTGTAGACTCATAATGGAAGGCTCTTTTCACTTTGTCGTCTTTTTTTTTACTCGATTACTTTATGGCCCAGATTTCTTTATTGAAATCTGCACTTTAAGTACCTTTTATGTCCTTTTTCTTTGCTTTACCTGTAAGATATGGGGATTTTTCTAAGGAGTGGATAAAGTGACGGCGTCGCGCCTAAAGGTGTAGTCGTATCAATGGCTTTGGTGGGAAGAAAAATGTCTGTATGGATCGTAAAAAAGTATCCTTGACTCTTTAAGAATGGCATTCAATTGAACTTTTTGTCATAAATAAGTGTTCGTTATTTGAGTTTGACTATTTCTTACGCTTTAAGTTGTTATTTGCTCGGAAAGATTAACTAGTTTTGTATGGTATCTCACAAATATGTTGGGAAAGTTTTAAACATGTGCCTTTATATATTTTATATATATATATATATATAATAAGAGAAACTGGCTGTAACATATAAAGTTTTTAATGGATGGAGGAAAAGATATGAAATCTTCAATATCATTAAAAATTTATTATTTATTAGCGAATGTTTTAATTTTTAGTTTTTGAAAATGACTTAAATAAATATTTAAAATATAAAAAACAATTCAAACATAAGTTTCCTGTTATAAATGTTAATTGAGAGCATTGAAGCACTAATATGATTAATATACTAAAAATGTTTTTTCAAAATTATGCACAACAAAATTTTAGATCTTAATGATTCCCAGAATTCGCTTAATCTTGGACTAATTAATTCTTTGAAAATTAAACTATAAATTAATATTATCATCATAGAACTATAATTAAACTGAAAATTATTTTAAAAAATTATTTATTATGATTAAACTGGAAATAATTCGCATACTATGCTGATGATTATCCTCATTTTGTCATATCCTTCCAATCGCAATAGCCATCTTTATTCCTCTCTGTAACAATCAACTAAACGTTGAATGGGATGAACTTTTACATCTCGATGCACATAGATATTCATTTGCCAGTGATAGACAAGAAAATCCACCCATAGTTAATTACCTCTTGTCGAGATGAAAGAATAGATTATTCACATCCAGATAAGTTAATATGCGTAATTACGAGTTTGCTGAACTGACCCACAGTGGAACAAAATACGTAATGTGTTGGTCTCCTATTTCGTCCTGAAGATTTCTGAGCGGAAAGAAGCAGACGAGCGGAGAAATTTCCAACGTCCTTTATTGACCATTCTCCCTTTTATTCACTTTCAACCCTTTCCCTGGATTTGGCGTTACGTGATAGGATGTGACAGCTTTTTCGGTAGTTCTGTCACGCACAAGCCATTTTCTCTCCTTTGATGGCAGCAGTTGGGATATCAGACGATATTTTTCTCGTCCAGTTAGTGGGATTTTTCCGACGAAATTCACACGGTTAGAAGAACACAATGATAAGTGTTTCTCTGGAATTTTCAGCATGGTGTTGACAACCTCCGGAGAAGCTTGCAGGTAACAATATTCCTATTGAAGTCAAAGATACTTATAAATAAAAACGAATAATTCAAGACCTACAAACATTCCTATAACATTCAATCAACTTCATGAATCACATACGTTACATTGTTTAAATTCAATAAATGACAAAAGTGTCCGTAGGCAATAAAAGTTTTAGCAAATTTATAAATATAAATTTATATTCATAAAAATGGAATCGATTGAAATTTTATTTGATTAAAAAATAAACTTTATAATCTTCCGTTTTCAACAAGATGCCGTTTTTTTAAATCATAAAATTTAGTTATTTTTATTTTAATAGTATTTCTGGCTGATTATGTTAACATTTTACAACACCAACTTTTCTTTCAAAATTTCATTTGCTTTGGAATTAAACACACGCAATAAATTCAAGATTTGTCAAGAATAATTAATAGCTGATTACTATTTACTTCTGAACAGCTTTCGCTATTGTTTATTAAAGAATTTCCACTGCAATAATTATGGTGCTTTTTCGTGTCTCCAACCATTTATCCAACACTTTAAAACTATTTATGTGTATTTATTGTATTATTTCGCAAACGTAAGCCAACAATAATTCCAGTCAATTAAATATAATAAGATTTAATGGGATGCCGAATAAAAAAAGTGAATATGTTACTTACCTAATTTGTTATTCATTACCTGAAAAAAAAAAAAAAAAGAATTACAGAATCGTTTAGTCTCTCCCTTTAAATACCGTAATCACAACTCCACTCATTAACCTTTAAAATATTTACTTTCCCTTAAAAGTCGACCTTCGATTCTTCTAATCATTTGTTAAAATATCGTGATGACTTGTGACCTTCGTCCACACAAGCGGCTGCCGGACCCTCCGTGTCATGGGCAGAGGTGCCCCAAAGTCAAAGAGCTTATCAAATAATTCTTTTTCAAAAGCATGGATCCCACTTCATATGAGGCTGTGATTATGCAGTCGTTGCCAAGGAAAATTGATCCGGTGAAAACCTAACGGCCCGTTGACGAGGATCACGCACCCAGACTTATTTATTGGAAGCTACTTCGAGAGAAATGTATTACATCTTGGGCTGCTTTTCTTACGCATAAAAACATCCCGTCACGACAGAGTATGCAAATGCGATACAGAACGAATACAGTGCGTGACGAAGAGTTACAGGCACATAAAATGCATGCCATTCAGTATACATTGTACGGAAAGTGAAGGCTTGGCCATTCGCTGAAGATTTTCTCGAGTTTTTATTTTATTTATTTATTTTAACGATGTCTTGTTAGAACAGTAATACACAAATGCGTTAACATTGTCTGTAATGTGAAATGGACGCGAAAGCCATTTTATAAAGATCGTAAATGAGATGTAAAAGTAATAGGTAGTTATTAAAATAATAACTATTTGTTACTCGCTTTTATAAATTGCATCTTCATTTTGAATATTTTAAGCAGCGTGTCGTCGTTTTAAAAATTAATGATGTCTAACGTGATTGTTTCAGCAAATTACATTCGTTCCCATGATAAACTCGAACAAAAAGCACTACAGATAACCCTTTCTCAGTAATGTTAAATAAGAATAAAAAGGTGATTTTACAGCTGTATACTATTTTAATTGTGTGTGTTATTATATTAAATTATTGAATTATTTCGGTAATAGTCAAAATTTTGAATTGTTATGAATTTAACAAAAAAAGTTTACGAATTCAATAAACAAATTTATTTTTTTGATAAATTTATTTAAAATATGACAGTTTATATGGCTTAGGAATAGGAAATTGATTTATATATAATACCCAATGTATTAAATGAAATATATTATGTATTATATATCTCCTGTTATATATATATATAGAGAGATGAATTTAAGTTGACCTAAAGTATTAATCCATTCTGTACTCTTTTTAATACAGATATATAAAAATATTATTAGATTATTTGAAAGGAGATGTATATTACCATACGAAAAAAAAAAAAAAAAAATCAGTTGCATTCCATGTTATCGCACATTTCAGATCCTAAAAACATTCGTAGAAAGTAGAGTCGTTAAGATGCATACTGTAATTGCTTTGACAAATCCTTTTCAAATCAACTAACAATATGTTGCCAATATGTGAAAAAAAATTATAGATATTTAAATTTTTTTTGCGTTATATATAGCCCTCGGCCTATCATAGCATCCAAATTACAATTGAGAAAATGCACACTAGAGTAGTCAAAGGATTGACAACATAGAGCGGAAACACAAAAAAAGTTCCCCAACTGTCGCTTCGTCACAATACCTGCACTTTAAAGGGTGCAATTAAATGAACAACCTTGGAGCACTTACACTTTGTCATTCATCTGTTGGGATACCAGTAGCCCTCCTATTCATTTCCTCGTCCAAAAACAAGTAACACGACGGATGGAGAAAAAAAAAAAAAAAAAAAAAAAAAAAAATGTGTGTAACATCAATATTTTTCGTGATTCCTTTGTTTCGCCTAATTATGCTCATCTAAATAAAAGTGTTTTAACGAACTATTTTATTTATTTCTTATTCCATGAATAAGCAGGAAATTCGGAGACTGAAGGTTGAAAAAAAAATGCTTGCCAATTGTTTTAAGTAGATTCGAGATTGTAAGCAATTTCATTATTTTTTTTTTTTTAAGGAAAAAGAAATTTAATGGGGTTTCGTACAATTATTTCAAATGGTCGCAGTCAACATAAAAAAAATTTTAATGTTTTTTTTTTTTTTGTATTAAATACTGGGAATTTTGGAAGCCTTTAAAATTTGTGGAAATTTATTGACTTGTTAAAAATATAGCATAATTATTTTAAAGATTTTTGCCATTCAAGCATATATGCAAGTGTTTACTTATGTTGTAACACTTGTTGCAAGTGTTATAACTTTACGTATATTAAAAGTGAGTTATGGTGTATTTTAATTTTTTCTTTAATACATAACATTTTTAATAACAATTTCACAATATTTATTATTTGTAATTAATAAAAATTCAAGATCTATTATTAATGTGTATCTTTAAAATAAAGTTTAACATGCAGATTCAAAAAGATTTGAAAAAAAAAAAAATCTCTAAAAATCTATAAAAATTATGAAAAAAAAAAATTTATTGAAATAAAAGATAATAGTCCATGTTCTCAAAAAGAAATAATAATTTAATTAAATAAACACCTGCCATGGATTGAATGGTTGGCCTGCCTTTAATAACGGACAAAAATAAACGAAATAACAAGCAATACATTATATGCTATGGTGCTGTTCAGATGTTAAATCATTAATTTTTATACTAATTCAATAGAAACGGCTGTATTGATAACGATAATTTCACCTGCCTCATAACCTGCTTCTGATATATTACATGAAAAAAAGAAAAAAAAAAAAAAAAAAAAAGAGTTTTATGAGTCGATTTAAATATTAAGATTTACTTTAACGGCAAGGAAAAAAAAAAATTATGATGATGGAAGTTTAAAGATAAGAAGAGAGAAAAAAAATAATAATAAAAAATAAGTAATAGCTCTTAAGGTGTATATCTCACAATGTATGTCCTTGGAGAGAGTTAAAATTGATGGCTCCTCATCGTAAACTTCCATTAAAATAATTTTACCAGACAAAAAAAAAAAAAAGAACAAGTAAAAAACTTCCATGTAAAAGATTCATTTTAATGTCTGTTAACAGATTACGGAAAGGATGAAGGATTTTTTCTTCTTCTTTTTTATAGTTTGAGGTTTTGATATTTTGTTGGACATTAACAGCATCATTTACTGGCATCCAAAAGAAACAAAACCATCAGGCCCTTTTGTTTCCTGGTTCTTTCTTTCTTTCTTCTTTTTTTTTTTTACCTAGAGAAGCGGTCTCGGCAGACCATGGCTCAGCCAAAGCCGGAAAACCTATTCACCCAGATACCTCAGAAGAACCCCGACCCACGATTTCATGCCCCATCGAACACTAGCTGTTTCTCTTGCTTTTTTTTCTTCCCCTTGTTCTTTTTCTTTTTTTTTTTTTTATACTGCTTCTTTTTGTACCCTCCTGTCGAGTGACTTACTTAAATATCACTTAATACCCAAACCAAATGTTACATGTGTGTTCATTGTTTCTAGACATGTTATTTTTTCCATTTGTTTTTCGATATTGTAACAGTTATTAATATTATTTTTGCATGAATCATTGTAACAGACGTGTGATATAAATCTTCATTTTTTTGCAAGTTATAACGGCAAATTAAACAGAAAATTGTTTAACTGTAATTAAACAAATTTAATTATTTAAATTAAATCAATCTTTCAATTATCTCTGAACAATATTCAAATATGCAAATAAAATAGAACTTGATGATAATATTTGCACTTTTAATTTGTTAAACGTAACGAAAAGAAACGATTATTTCTAAAAGCATAGCATTTTTCTTATATTCGACAAATTAAGCATTGAGAGTAATAATAAATTATTTTATAATAAATGATAAATTAAAATGATTCGCATAAGAACATAAATAAACCTAATCTAATTTAAACTGAAGGAAAAAAAAAGTCTTCATCCAGTAAACTAATGTGTAATTTTGATTAAATTAGAATAAGTGAATGTTGTTTTTAAATAAAGATAAAATTTTAATCTTTTTTCCAGTTCACCATGGCGAAACATCCGCACCATCATCGTGTCCAAAACAAAGACTGTCATCGCTGTCCACCAGGATTTGGTGTCGAACGCCACTGCAGCAGATTTCACGACACAGAATGTGGTGCGTGTGCCGCTGACCACTATTCCAGTCATGTGTCCGCCTGGAGACCTTGCTACCCATGCTCCAGGTGTGGGGGCAGGAGCTTATGTGGCCCACAAGTGCACTGCCAATAGAGACACTGTGTGTGATTCATGTCACACGTATAGGGACCACACAACGAAGATTTCTATGAGAGATGTGTTAAACCTTTACTTGACAGTGCGACAAACGCCACCGACAGTGTTCATAGTCAATCATCCCAAGCCAAGGTCAGTGGAGCATCATTTACCTCGATATATCTCTCTATATATAAATGGCCGTGTGTGTATGTGTTCCAGCATAACTTTAAAATTATAACACTCAGCATCTTAATTTTTTAAATCTTAATTCATTATTTTTTTGTCTGGTGTGTAGTCGAAAAATCTAGGAAAAATTATCACTTTCTATAAATCTTTCATATATATATACGTAACTGGAAAACTCTAGGTTATTTTGCTAGCTTAATACAGAGCAAAGCTTTCTTACTTGCACCCACAATGATTTCGCTCCTACAAATCGTAAATTTCCTTTAGATAATGGGTCTCTTATATTAAAGTATGAATCGGAAGGGATTAGCGGATAACGTGTCTGGTGTCTAGGATATGGACCACCAAGTATACTTAGTTCGATACAAGGGTATTTTGAAACTCGGCGAGCGATGCCAAACTATAAGTTTCCATGTCAATGGTGGAAACGGACACATGAGTGTCAGGAGTATCCTTTCGTTGGGCTCACGTGGGTGTTATTCTCATCCGTTCAATATGGTGGTGTTCCAATCAATTTGGTGCAATCAAGACCTCCACCCTTCCCTGCGGTGCAACCTAGGTATTATTAAATATGTTCCGTCTTTGTCCTTCCATTTATTAAATAGATTTTTATTTCAGTTCTTAAAACAATGCTGTAAATTTTTTTGTACGATATTTTGGTTATTTGTTATGGTGAATGTTTAGAACTCTTCATTGTTAAATTAAAACATTTCGTGTATAAGCAGATGCTGCTTTTTTTCTTGCTTTAAATGCAGGCTCTAAATATTAATCAACAAAATTGCATTCTTATTTGTTAAGGACACTAATGTAATTAAAAAAAAACACACACACACATCACTTCAATTTGCTTGTTTTTCATTTATGTGCATAAAAGATATCCAAATGCAAATATAAGATGAACCTGTAAGTGCAAGATCCCATTATTGAGAAAGTGATCAATATGAGTGGAAGACAAAAAGGAAACTTCACAGTCGAAGTCTCGAGGGCTATCTGCTCCATCGGTTCGTTAAGCAGCAGCAGCGAATTAAGATTCCAATCTACTTAACCGTAACCGTTACACCTTGGAGGATAATGTGGCACGTTCCTTTAATTGTCTCTCCCTATCCTGTTTTTTTTATTATTATTATTTTAATATGCAGATGCGTTCCCACCACGCGCGCCTCCTTAATATTCCGTGCGCACAGGATTTGTGTGAACGAACCGTGCGCCTCAACGGAGTTCAAAAAACCACGCGGAATCTTTCCTATCGATGGCAAATAACATCATTGTTCCTTACGAAACATCTCACTCGGTTAGTTGGTGACACACAGCTATTTTTGAACATGACTAACATAATTTCGATTGCTTCCATTTTCGAAGCATCGTATTGTCTTAATAGCATTACACTCAAACTGAGTTTTAATTGCAAAAAAAAGCTTAAAAATAAGGGAAATTTTAAATAATTTTCGTAATATGCTAAGAGTTTTTAAAGAAACCATAATTATCTTTTAAGCTACCATATTCTAGTACATATTCTAGTACATAAACAGTACTACGCCTTTAATCCTTAAACAGGATGCATTCCCTACGATTTTTTAAACCTTTTCATTTGGCAACAATTTCATGAGTCGTATTCTAAACAAAGATCATATACCAAGCAAAATCTATCACGTTCAATCAGGACATATATCACATTGGACGTATACTGAGGTACTACTGTTCTTTTATTTAATTTAAGTAATGCTTAATAATAATGGAGGTATAGAAAAAATCCTTTAATCCTTTGGTCGCTTAATACGAAATAATTTAATCGCTTTATAAAAAAATATAGCTTAATAGTTATTTCCTTTATATAATTAAATGCAACATATTGGATTACATCGTGATTCAATAATAAGTCAGTCAATGGAAAATTATTTAACATTTATGGCCAGTGCAGTTCTGCTCCACTCTGCAGTTCCTAATATTTATTATTTTCTTTTATTCAAATATTATTATGTAATTGTATAATTCATAGATGAAACGATTTAAAAAAACTTTTTACATCCTTTAAAATTATTAAAAGGTATATAGAACAAAAGTTATTTTCTTCCTTGTCATTCGATGCGCTTAAAAATAAATTTATTTTAAATTAAACTTTAAGTTTTTGATATGTTCCATTGTTTAGATAAAAAAATTGTTTCGCTAAATTCATTCAATTGTAGAAGATTTTACCATTATGTCATATCATGATATGAAAACTATGTATAAATCGGGGTTCATTTATATTAATAATTTAATGCATTAAATTATGATCTTCTAAAATAAGCCTTATTGTATAAAAATGCTGCTGCACGTACTACACAAACTTCTAACGTTATTTTCTATGATTGTGATAATTAATTAACGAAATGAATTCTAGAATGTACTATTCGATATTGAAAAAAAAAATAATAAAACTTCGAAACCTAGCTCTTACATGCGAATGTTTACGGCATTCCCGAAACACAGGTGGTAAAAATGGGCGTATTCTTTTTCCCATTGGTTATTTCTTTCTCATCAGCAGGTGTTTGATTGGGAATACGAGGAAGATGGTCGCAGCGAACGATTTCGAGGTCTACCCTCAGCACAACGACAAGTGCTTCGCCGGCGGGCACATCAGTCTTTTGACAATCGCACCTGTGTTTTGGTAAAAGGAACAATAGAACCCTTCCGTTAATTAGCCATTTTTTTCCAAGAATGCATTCTGCGAAAGCACGATAAGAATCTTCTGCGGTACCACACATTGATGACGAAAAGAAATTTTGAATATATATGTGTGTGTGTGTAAAAGAGTACTTGATGCAAGATGATAAGGCTTTTTATTATTAAGTTTGATAAGATAAAGCTTTTCGTGATAATTGGTTGTTTCTTAAAATAAAAGTTTTAAAAATTCTAATTTGTGTGTGGAAATCTTATATAAAAAGGATTTTAGAGTTGTATGCATTTGATGCTATTGTTCTAATGCAGCTGGCAATACAGACACAGTTCATCTTTTTTATGCCATAAGCAAAGGGCTGCACCGCTGTTACTCATTGAGCACTACTCGGCCTGAAGATAGGTTACGGACACGAGTAACACTACCCCCACAACGCTCATATTAGACCGGGATTACGGTTTAAAGTGAATTCCGAACTTCTATAAATAGCCATGGACCTCGAACCCCAAACTTGCAGTACCGAGCGCTAGAGCGCTAGCCACTCCGCCATTAGATCCTCCATACTCACATCAACTACATGCACTAGCATTGCTTATGAGTTAGACTCAATAGACCATTTAATGTGGTATTCATTATTAAATCGTTTATTGGATAATGTTTTTGATATATTGAAAAGTTCATGCGGAAATCACAACAAGGCATTTATAAAATTAAGAATAATAATTGAAAATTGTTTCACATTAGCTTAATGTTCAGTAGTTCTTCCTTAAACATCAACTTTTAATCCATGTAGGAAATTTCAATCAAAACTGTTGTTTTCCGTGATACGTTTTCAAATTTCGTGAGTTACGTAATTACAAATTTGGTTCGTGAAATATAACAGAGTTTACTAATCAAGACCACTTTGTCCAACAATAAAGTCCACCATTTCACAAAAAGTCCACTTTGAATTAAAGTAAACATATTCTGGACATTGTAATAGTACCGTAATAATAAGGACATAATTCCGTATATGTTCAAAAATAAAAGATATCACTGAATTTATAATTTTATTGCGGTAAATTCCAAAATGTCATAAATCAGCAATATCTCTCTAATTTAAAAAAATATTTGCTGTAACTGAAGATTGTGATATATCTAAAAATATATGGATCCCGGCTTACTATTTAAAGTTTTCTACGGCAAATGAAAACAAATCATTATTATTTTTTCACTACTTTAGTTCATTTATTATTACTCTCCTAACCAACAAGTTCTTTAATCTCGTCGAAGCATAACACCTTTTAGAAAGTTGGCTTTAAACATGCCTTAAATAATAACCAGAAAAACCAAAAGGAGAAAAAACAAAATTCTCATTTCGCATTCAAGATGTGACGCCTGTGTCAAAACTATTCATATTTTCATCTATTTTCGCTTTAATTATATCAGAATGAATACATCTGAGTAGGGCACCGTCTGCAATTATCTAATTATGTTTAAAATAACTACAAATTAGATTCCATTCAGTTTGCTACGCTATGCACTGCTCTAATCTGTCATTAATTACTTCCGCATATGTTTAACCTCCGCATGTTTAAAAAATGCTTAAGAAATGAGCATAGTTGCAATTTCGGCTTCCAAAGCCAAGCCTACACGTCCATTGAAAAAAATTAATCGCTTTAATACTTTGGATATCAATATCAAAGCCAATAACTAACTTCAAAGTATTATCAGCTTTATCGTAGTTATTCTTTAAATAATGTTTTTCTACATCTTATTTGGAAATTGTTAAATATTCAAAATACATAATTGAATTTGGTATTCAAAAAGAATATTTTGAATAAGTTTCTAATAAGTATGCATAAAACAACAATTAATTTGACAATTATAATTTGGCATTTGCATTATTTTTCAACTCTTATTCGTATAATACTAAATAAATTTCTCTTATATTTAAGAGATTTATATTTTTAAATTTATTATGTCCTGTCTCTAAACCTTCAATATTAAATTTATGATATCCTATCTCTAAATCTTCAAAAATAGATTTGTGATCCATCACAACAAATGAATGGAATTACTATCTCCATTGACTCAAGGTCTGCAAGGCTCTTAATAAAGGTTTTTCAAGCATGATTTTCAGCATTATATCTCTTATAGAACCAATCCATTGTTTAAACAGAATGTGTATCCTGCAACGAATCCCTGCTCATATGGATTTGGAATTTAATGAAATCGCAGATTCTTTGGCGAAGAACGCCAGAAGTGTGGACCAGACTGCGATTCCTACTTCCTTGCAGATGCAAATGTATTGGCAAAATCTAAACTTATAATTCCTTCTCAGATCAAGACTAAATACCAAATTATAGAACTAAAAGTCGACAGAAAAATAGCTACGATTCTCATAAGGTTAAGGATGAAGCACCACAAAAATGTGAAAATTTCTTCTGATGGCGTTTAAAAATACCAAAAATGTGGCGACTACCCTGATGTCGAGCTTATTCCTCATCATGTCTTTGATTGGCCAGCTGCTGCAACGCCATACATTGTCTGGATCATCCTTGGGAAAATGATTTATACTCCAAGTTGACAGTCAACATTATTCGGGAACACCACGATATTTGATTTACTTGTAACCTTTAGGGGATACGACAACAACGTAAATTTGTGATATTCTATATTTTATGAAAATTTCTTTAAAATTATTTAGTTGCTTGGGAATCTCATTAAAATAACACATGATACGATAAAAAAAAATGCTTTTTTTATTTATTTAAAACAATTTTCAAATTACTATAAACATCTCAAATCGAAATTCTAGTTTTCAATACATGAAAAATGTGTCTTAATAAAAATGCATGTAATAACTTTAATTGTTGAAGTTGTTTTGAAAATAATTACGAGATATGCATCTATGTTATACGAAATATGCATCGCAGGGAAACTAAGCTCAAGCATTTTGTCTAAATATAACGTTAGCCTTAAGTCTCATCCTGAACATATGGAAACATTATTTTCACATATACGTACTATTTTAAGCTACATTTTTCCACAACAATCCTTAATACAGGAAATTCGCGTCTCCACCTACGTCCTATTTCGATCCATAAAATATCTTTTTTTCCCTTCTCTCTTTCTAAATCTGTTCTCGTTGACATTCTTGTCATTTTCCATCTGAAGTTCTTTCGTTGTCACCCTGAAAAGAAGGGGGCAGAAGGCCTCACCTTTCAGCAGAGTAGAGCTCCTTTTTTATCCCTCGTGTCATCTGCGAAACACCTAAAAAGGTAAGAAACTTGTCAGACTGGCGCCTCTCTGAAGTAAATGAAAGGAAGGACCATATTTCACGGCTTGGAATGTGCCTTGAACTCTACTGTACTTCAGGAAGATAAAAATACATAACTTTTTTATTAGAGATACAAAAATTAAGTACTATAGATATAATGTATCGTTCAATAGATATGTATATATTAGGTATGATATACCATGTACAATAAATATCATGTATGCTATATAGCTTGCATATTTGTAAAAAAAATATATTTTTTTATGCAACCTAAATTTGCCATTACAATAAATTTATCATTGCTCCTCAATCTTCTGTAATAGAGTTAACACATTGAATTGTTATTTTATGGACCAGATGGTTTAAAAGACCTTTAAAAAAAAAAAAAGAAAGAAGTTCAAATGGAAGAAAAAAAAATATATAACGCCAACTTTGATTAAAAAATATCTCTTTTATCAATAAAATTTTTCTTCATTTTAATTTTTAAATTTATTATTCTCTTTTATGTTTGTAAATCATTTAAGGCCAAAGATTTCAAAAACAGGGCCTGATGGCCTAGTGGCTAGAGCTTTGGCGCTCTGTACCGCAGGTTTCAGGTTCGAATCCGCCGCTGCCATGGTTGTTTGTAGTGGTTCGGAATCCACTTTAAACAGTAGGTACCGGTCGAATGTGATCGTAGAGCATTGTGGGGGTAGTGTTACTAGCGTCCGTAGCCTATTTTCAAACTACACTTGCACCCTGGGTAGTGCTAAATGAGTAACGTCGGTGCAGCCCTGGTTATGGCATAAAGATTAACTGTCTTTGTATTGTCAGCTGAATTAGGGGAAAAAATGCTTTAAAAAGACATTTTTTTGGAAGAAAAAAAAATATATAAAGCAAATTTTTTTTTATTTAAATTTTTTTTTATCAATAATATTATTTCTTGATTTTAATTTTAATTTATTATACTCTTTTATGTTTGTAAATCATTTGGGACCAAAGATTTCAAAAATATTTCGTATCAGAAAGATAATATGTTTTATTTCATTGCAATATTTTACAATCTGGATGAAAAAGTCTTCCTTTTTTTTTCATCCAAAATGTACTTTAAGATTATAAATTTAAATTTTTTTCCGGATGAAATAATTTCTAATCATCATAAATGTTTTTAGCCGATTGAAATTATTTTTCATTCTTTTGAAGAGACAAACAATTTTTCATATATCTCTACCGTGACTGACTTAACTAACCAAATCAAAACTATTTTATGATAATTGTAGAATAAGTTAAGAAAAAATACATATAAAAGAAAAAAGATCAGAATTTTTACATAAAGGTTAATTCAACCCGCAAACTATCTTGCGACAATGAGATGCAAATTTATCAAAACCTGCATAGAAATCACAAGAGGGTCTTATCCATCATTGTCATTTATCATTTTTTTCTTTCTTCGCGAACGGAGGCCATCTTTCGCCAAACCTGCTTAGGCAGACGAAGTCACAATAAACGCCAGCATAAAAGAATTTAATAGTCTTTTCAATACAAATAAATAAAAAAGGCATTCTGCCTTGCTGGAGACTCCTACATGCGGTGCGGCGGTCATACATCAGCGATTTCATCTTTGGACATCTTCAGCGAAAAGCAAGAAAAAGTTTCATTGCTTGAATAATTCTCGAACAGGGGCATCAAATTTATAATCGTGTCATAAAAGAAATGCATTTTTTTTTTTCAATAAACTCCCGCGCAAATCATTTTAAGTGGGTGTAGTAAATTCCACATTCATGACCATAATGTCCCAGTAGGTGTAGTTCAAATCTCTTAACGTTTTTATACTAGCACAAACGCGAGTCTGTGCAATATTTTTTTTTTCAATGTGAAGCACTTTTGCTTTTCGCTTTATGTGATTTGAATAAGTTTATCAATTTGATAATGTTCAGGATATATAACAGATAAAATAAGGTCTTTATTATTTATTTTTATTATTTTTTTTGTTGTACATATTAGGATTTTCAAATAAATTGTTATTTATTCTTCGTTCGCTTTAGATGTCAGACCTTTATTACGGAAATATTCATTGTTTAATGTTGATATTATTTAAAATTCTGTCAATAAATCAAGATATGTGTGCAAATCGTAAAATGATTTAATACAAAAGCTTGGTATCGTGCAAACAAACATGCATGCATAGTTCATCCGTTTTAAGTCCCAAATGAATGTAGAATATTAAATTGGGGCCTGATGACCGAGTGACTAACGCTCTGGCTTTCGGTGCCACAGGATGCGGGTCCCGACGTTTCCATGGATGCTTGTAGTGGTTCAGAATCCGTTTTAAACCGTAGGTCCCGATCAAATATGACTGTTGAGCGCAGGGCCGACAACCCTATCCCGAAAAAACAACACCCCCTGTCTCGGAATCGGCCAGTAGGCAGACGGCCTTGGGGCTGTTGCGCCAATGATGATGATGAGAATATTAAAATGCAATTCAAAAATGGTTAATATTAGTTGGATTTTGAGGCAGTATTGTAAATTCTCCAAATATTTTGATAAGCCATTTGTTTTTTAGCACGATAACTAAATATTAAAAGTATTTTTAAACCATACAAATAAAAAATAATAAAGAGACTTTGATACATCTCCTTCCATTTACAAACAAAGTATCCCTAAAGATTAATTCCACAGGATGTCATTACAAACCTATTCGGTATCGCTTCATGCAGGAATCCAAATAGAGAGCACAACAATCGCAAATACCCTCTTTGCTGAGAAAACAATCGCATTTTCAATTATCCCATTCCATCGCCGACTATCGAGAGCATTCATCTCCCGGCCTATTTAGTCAGCAGGCCAAAGGCCCTGGATTAAAAGCGAAAGAAGATTGAAAGCGGGATTGGTGACACACGAACTCGCGTGTTTGCCGAGCGAGAAAGCGGATTAAGGAGGTTTTCGCTAATGGCACGTGACACTGCAGGCCACCCCTGCAGCAGCTTTCATTAGGAAAGATTAGAAAGGTTATTCATCATGCGGTTTCAACACTCGGACTTCCTTTTCCATCCCCCTTGCCCACAGGTCATCAGCCAATGGGGTCGAAAAGTGTTCCTCTTCGTACTTGCTATTGAATAAGATATTTAACATTCCACTTTACATCCTTGCATGAGCAATAAACACAATTCACAGTGATACCACCACCACATTCTATCGGCTAAAATAAGTTAGCATGAAAATTTTAGAAATATACATTATGTAAATTAGTAGAATTTAACTTTATATTGTAATACATAAACCTAACAACTAAAATGACTTCAATCTGCTTATGCATAGTATGTTAAAGGCCCTAGATTAAAGAGAAAGAGGATGGCATTTAAAATCATTTTTTGACGGCATTAAAGGCCTAAATTTATATATTTTTTTCAATATATATAAATTTAAGATTAATCAAGGCAATAAAATAATAAAACGAAAAATGCTTCTGAAGCTATTGAACTGAAGTTAATTTCTTTCTAAAAATAAAAAGCATTATGTAATTTAACATATTGATAAAGCAAAAGTTTACTTAGAAACTAAGAAGAAAACTAATAAGACTACTAATAAGAATAATAGAATATTATTAAAACTAATATACAAATAAATGCTTTTATAATTAGTAAATCGTCAAGAAGTTGCATGTAATTGAGGACATTAAAATAATTGAGGCATGTTATCAGATTAAGCTATAAATAGTCTATAAATATATAATACATTTAGAGGTTTATATTTGTCTTAAATTTGCTTCCTAAACAATACAAATGTCTTTTCATCTGCATTCAGTGTAATAACTTCACTAATAAAGTAGAGTATTAATATCATTTTAATATGGAAATATAATTATGATAATGACTAATTTTCATTATCATTAGCGTGTCAACCTTGATTAATTAACCTCCACTTAGGTGTCGTGCAACTTCGTGCTCAAAACTATTTTTTTTTTCAATAGTTCAACGCACACATCAACCTCTGCAGGTCTTCGTACTCGATAACTGTCTCCTTTTCTTTCCAATCCAAATTAGACGTCTGTCTTTTCCCGCAAATAAAACAAAAAATTCTTTTGTTTAAGTGAAAGTTTTCTTGGATAAAAAAAAAAAAATTGGAAAAGAAACCGTCTGATATATCCTGTCCCCAGGCCATGTCTGCACGCGCACGACGCCATCTCTTGCACGGGCCATTAAACGATTCACTCAAAAACTGTCAGGTCAAAACAATCAAAGTGGCAAACGAAATTGCACCCAAAACGACGTATCGATGGCAGCAGGCATTTTTAAAGTTTCTTACGCTTGGCAGAAACCGTTTAAAGGGGGATATTCAAATAACGATAAGTTAAACTGCTGACCGATTGGTTTGGTCATGCTTCATTGATTTAGATTCTATCTTGGCAGGCTCCTACTTTCAATAAAGTACTGCATCAATATTCAATGATTCGTAACGATTTATCTTCATCCTTTAACAATCGATCACTAATGCATTTACTACATAGAGCCGTACTAGAAAATTGCTTGAAAAAGAATGGTGGGTGGTACTTCTCAAAAAGGAGACAGTTACTTTTATTTCCGTTAAACATAGCACATTTCCTTTTTCCATCAATAAATTACTACTTTGACATTTCTTAAACTTTCAAACTTCCTTAATGTGTAGATTATTACAGGAATGTTTTCAAATTGAAGAACTTGAGTAAGACTACGTTTGGAATTGAAAAACATATTCTTTTTTTTTGTCCATAGATTTCTTTTGTCAGATATGAATTCGTTGACGTCAAAGTGAAGTACGAACGATAAATTTACGATGTGGTAGGAGGCGCTTCGTGGTCTTTAGTAAGTCATCATAATTCAGCGAGTCACGCACACGTTGGGATTGACTTGCAAAGTTGCGATTCGAGAATATTTCAAAATTCGTCGCATTGTACTCAATGAGCTGCATCTCAGATTTTATTTCTCTAAAAGTTGCATTGTTTGAACGAACGTCTCGTTGGAACTCACGGAGAATAAAATAACCTTCATTTATTCAAAATGTATCCTTCCTTTAATACACTGCCCTACGGAAGACAAATCCTGAGAGGTGCTGTTTACTTTCCTACTTAATAATCTTTTTTTTTTTTTTCGTAATGAAAACATATTAACAATTACTGAATTGCATGTAAATTATTTATTTTAAAAGATACGTCTAGAAACATCGGAGTTTATTTTTTTAAAAAAATATATTTTTTTTTTCAAATTCCCACTGATAACAAGATTCCGCGTTAATCCGGATACGCAATGAGCAGAAATGACCTCTCCCAAATGAACTATTTGAAGTTCTCACCCTCCTCCCTCTTCCTCGAATACCAACGAAAGGCCTTTCCGGAACAGAGATTCGTCGAATTTGAAACAGAGCTCCTTCAATTAAGAAACTAAACTATTTGATTTTTTTGCCTTCCTTTTAGATTAAGACTCACCATTAAGATATAAAAACCAATAATAATAATTCAAGACATTGAATATAAATTATGGTACTTCTCATTTCCTTAGAGACTTTGAAGAATCATAATTTAACATACTGTGTTACTTCTGCATACGTCCGCATTAGAATAAACCCAATTTGTTTTATGTCTTGTTTGGACGAGAAAATTTTTGTTTGTATTCGAATTGCGTGATTCAATATAGTTGCCAAATAGATGGATCATAATTTAATATACAGTGTTACATCGATATATATTCGCATTGGAATAAATCCAACATTTTACGTTTTGTTTGGAAGAGAAATTTTTTTGTTTATATACAGTTGAGTGAATTTGTTAAATGGATGGATACCAAACACTTTGCAGAGTAGCGGCATCTCAGCAAAACCCAAACAAGTCGTAATAGTATTGCCTGGAATGATCACACATTTTCAGGCTATTTAAGATGACCAATGAAAACACAACAGACAAACGTCTGTTGTCTGATCATTGGTCACCTTCACATTTCCTAAACTTCCTGAAAAAAAAAAAAAAGGCAGAAACAAAGCTCTTTGTGACAGTTTTATAGTAAAGCTAAAATCTGATGTTTCTCCCCAGGTCCAAGTAGGGAAAAGAGGTATAAAAGAGAAAGTTAAATTTGGTAAATTTTAATTTATGTATATAATTCATTTAACTATTGTTATAGTTGTGTATTTTAATACTAAGCAATATTTAAACCAATTTTACAATCCTACGAACATATAATATGCCCATAACAAAAGGTTTTTTTTTTTTTTCTATGGGAAAATTCGTTTGGTGTTAAGTCCAAGAATCTGGAACGAATTAAAGACGTGTAATGGGACTACAAATTATTCCAAATCTACGAAAATAACGTAACATAAAAAAAACACTTCCTAGAATTAACTTTATTTGAGGTTCCACTTCCAAAATATATTTGAAAGTTAAAAGCTTATGATTTGTGAAACGGGCACACAACTGTTACTTAACTTTTATTTTGCATTGGAGGTTGAAATAAGATTCTACTAATGTGTGTCCTGTTGGCTTTGCAGAGAGCGAGTCCGTGGTGGCAGTGGACATCGCCAGAGGAGTTCCTGCGTCGGTGATCGTTGCTTCTGGAGTAGTGATCGGAACTATTGCCGTAGTCTTGCTGGCGGCGTGCTTCATCACAACAAGGCGGAAGAATTGCAGAAGAGTGAGTATCCTTTGATCTATTTCACCGTTTAGTACAAATAAAAAAACCCATTTGTAAAAAATCATATCCGATTTTCATGCAAAAATTCCGTAACATACGTCATACCACTGTCATCAACTCAAATGTAACTTGAGTGCGGAAAAACATTTTTAAGGATAATTATCCAAGAACTTGAAATAAGATTTTATATTTTGTTCCACGTAGTGTTTTTGTAATTTTCCGTTATTAATATTAAAAAAATTTCATTGCGTAAACTAATTTAACTAGAATTGAGATTTTGAATCGTAGAAAAATTAAGTTAATTAACTTTTCTATTAAGTTAATCAATAGAATTAAGGGGAGATTAATTGGAACCTACATTAATTTTAAACTATTTAAAAAAAATTAATTAAACGCACCTGTTTTATCTAATAATGCATAATATTAATGATAGGCTTTATTGTTATAGGCTGAATTACAATTAGAAAAACTCTCATCATTTTTATAAGTTGTATTTGGACTGGCGTTGCAAAGTAAAATTTTAATGCCCTTGTGTTCAAGTTTTATTATTAGTCAACTTATTTATTACTTAGAAACATTATCAAATAATTTCTTTTTTTCAAAGTTACTAAATTCGTATATATAGTTATATGTCACTATCTAGATTGCATTGCAATTATGTACTCAATAATAATAACTATTGATAAAAATTCTAGAATATAATTAAAGAATAAAAAATTGTAAATAATTTTCTATCTTAGATATTCTATTGATCTTACTTTGCACAAATAATTATCAACTAAGTGAAATAAATAACAAAATGATGTCTGAAATGTTTGCTACTGGTTTTATATTTCCACTGTTAATAAAAAACAATCCCTTAAAATCCACCGGAAACTTTCTTCCATCCTGGATTGCATAAGTGCGAACATCCGATACAAATAAATGGCTTCTTTTTAACTCCTAAAAAAGGCACAAAAATGTTCTCTCTCGAGACGCATAAAGGAAGAAAAGAATTCCGAGATGTGCGTCGTCACAAGCGGTCAGCCACGTAACGAGCGGTGTCCGGCCTGGAAAGAGAAAAGACGTCCCCGCTCGTAACGAAGCGACAAAACGCGCTTCCGTCCAAACTTTCAATTTCGCTCTGGTTTAGACAATCCCGCTCTCCGGAGTTTCCGCCGGAAGCGAATCCGAATAATTCTTCTTCCGGAAATGCAGGTGGATGGGTATCTCTTTTTTTTGTGCCCATCCGTACCTGCAAGAGCATCCGATTGTCACTTTCACCAGCCCTTGCAAAACGATTCGTTTTGAAATAAGAATAGCTGAATATGACTCGTTCTTTTTTTTTATTTCTTTCTTCATTTTCTTTTTTTTTGGAAGGCAAACAATGTTTATTGCGATGTAGTCAATAATATTGAATTTTTATTTCGTTTTTGGAAGACAAACAATGCTTATTGCGATATAGTCAATAATATTTGTTTATTTATTTTGAAAAGTGCCTTTACAAAACGATTCGTTTCAGAATAAGAATAATTAATACGATTAATTTTTTTTTTTTTTAATTAAAAAAAAAAAAAAAGAACTATCATATAAATTATTCTTGTTTTAAAACGATTTAATTTAATTTGCAATGCAACAAAACGATTCGATGAACAACAAATGATTTTTTTTTTTTTTTTAAGGCAAACAATGTTTATTGCTATATAGTCAATTAATATTTATTCAATGAAATGCATAGATTAGGCTTTACAAAACGATTCGTTTCAAAGAAGAGAAGATGTGATTAGTTCTTACTTTTTTTTAAAGCAAACAATGGTTATTGCGGTATAGTTAATAATGTTTGATATATATTTTGTTTCAAATGCATTGACTGGTCTTCATAAAACAATTCATTATAAAATAAAAATTGTTGATAAGATTAGTTTAAGGCAAACAATGTTTATTTTGATATAGTTAAAAATGTTTGATATTTATTTAATCTTTAAATGCAATGGTTTATTTTCGTTTCTAAAGAGCAATCAAAGATTTAAATTGTATTTTTAAGGAGTAATTTAAGATTAGTTTCTACTCAATTTTTCTAAATTTTGAAATAGCAAGAAAATGCAAAATTTATTTTAAAAAATTATTTTGTTATCTCTAGTTTAACTTTTAGCATCATTTCTTTTTACTGCCGATTTTGAATATCTGTTTTAATAGGATATACAACTTCTTATTGTTGAATTCGATATCCATCATTTTAATTAATTGGGCTTTGTGATAATTTTAGCCCAGTGTATAAAGTTAAATAATAATTAATAAATAATTGTAATTAGCACTAACTCTATAATTAAAATGATTAAAAAGACTTCAACTATTAATTTTTTAGAAGCCTTTTGTCATTATATTTTGTGAAGTTTTAGCACAAATAAAGGATCATTACATAATTCAATTCTTAATTCCATTAAAATTTATATTAATACATATTCGGAATTCTTCAAACGATTTTTAAAATATTTGAAATAAAGTTTTACGAATACGATTAAATTTAATTAAAATTGAATTCATAATATTCGAAAATGCTGTACATCCTATTTGCAATACGTTTAATACTTTTTGATAGTTGGCGATGAAATATTTTTCATTAATAAAAAGTAATGTGAACAACTTAGAAGTTAATAGGAAAACGAAAATTGCAATAGTACCGTTTTAAATTAATCACCACTTCAGAAACTCCAATCATCCATCAAAGGCTCTTGTCAAACGAAATTATTCTTCGATTAATTCTGTTTTACAATTAACCAAACGATCTTGTTTTCAACTGCAATCGAATCTGGCCACAAGTAGGACTTTTTAATTAAACTGGAAGCCATGAAAACCATTCAGTTTTATATCCATTGCATTTGCAATTACGATGGAGGTAATGAGCGAGACCAACAATTAGAAATCTAGAATGTCTTGAGGCCTGTGAGAGACGATACACCTGTTGGCCAGACATTCCGTCGCCAGGACTCCACCTCCTCTCTTGGTTCATGTCGTCTGAATTCTTTTTTTTTTTTTTTTTTTTTTTTAATAATAGTATTTTTTTTTTTTTTTCTGCTTCTGAGGAGTGGCAATACAACGCCCACCACCTGAACTTAGGACCAGATCTAGTTATTTATGACAAAAGATTAAGGAATCTTCGGAAGGGTGATACATGTTTGGGACTTCGAAGGTGACAAAAACAAGAACATTAAAATGTTTCGAAAAACTGGGAAGGGTGGGGAGATAAACAAGACGTAAAAAAAAAAAAAAAAAAAGTGCTTTTTGAGATTAAGAATAAAGATGTATGGGAAGTAACAGGAAGGACGTGTTTTAACAGTAATCTATGAAAAGCCAAAAAAATAGCTAAGAAAAAGACGTAGGAGTGCCTCGCTGTTTCGAACTCCATAAATCAACTGTCAATTGTGGCATCTTTTTACAGGCCAACTGCTTGAAATGGCCATTTATTCAGAATTTAGAATCAGCAGTTTATCTAATCGTATTTTACGGAATACGTGGGATTTCACTAAAGAATTTGTATTGCTGAACAATATCTGACAGAAGGGAAAAAAATAACTATTTAAGAGTAAAATTTTCAATCATTCCATGAACTAGTAGAATACAGGCTTATATAAAGTACTACGATTTGTGTAAATTATCATTAACCGAAAATTGGCAAGAAAGAAAAAGAGAAAAAGGTTATTTAATAGCACTTGAAATGTATACATTACGTGCATATTTTGAATCAACACATTTCGTAGTCAGAAAGTAAAAAAAAAAAAATGTGATAAACATCTATTATTATAGCTTTTAAATACTTTATTACAATGCTTACTTAATCTGTTACAGTTAGGACAACAAAATAAAGGGGAAAAAAAACCTATTTGCGTTTCTCAACTAAAATCATATATTTTTTTAAAGTTTTGTAGAATTTCCCACTATTTCTCTTGAAATTCTCTAATGCATTCCATTCGAATTAAAATATTGTTACTAATTAATATTTCCTTTGATAATACACTTCTTTATTACTTCTTATTATAGACAACTAATCGATCACTTCTTATTATAGACAACTAATTGAACAAAAGTTATTGAATATTATAAGCAAAACTGCAAGTAATTTTTAAAATGAAATCATAATCTCAACTGATTTAGTTTATTTACTAAAAAGAAAGAAAGATTATATTATATATATATATATATATATATAAAATCTTAAAATCAAATTAAAAGACTGATTTTTAAAAATATATATATATATTCATTAGGATCTTTTTATATGCAGTATTCTTCCATTTTAAGATCAGTCTTTTAATTTGCAAATAGAATAATAGATTATGTTCGTGCATTAAATCTAAAGTTTTTAAACCATATTCTTAAATCACTATTCTAGTTGCGAAATTTCTGCCTCATCGTATCCATAAGTACTGATTCAATGTGGGCCCTAGCAACATCCCAGACGGTCACGTGACCCAGTGTTTGGGGTCCCCTCTCGTGTGGGAAGATTCGGAGCCCCGGCTAAAGTGTGGGGTGGGGAGGTTGAATGGAAGAGCGAGGTCACTGCGGTCTAGGCCAGCACCTGTCTCTTCATCCCACGACCCGTGTTTACCTCTGGGAAAGAGACACGCAAATAAAGCATTCCTATTGGCCCCCGTGCAAAATAACAAGAGACTAAACGAAATAAATAAGCAAAATAATATCTCTTCTGTGTATTTTTTTAATGCAATACTGTTTATTCGCAATTCTATTATTCTAAACGGTCCTGTTTCAATCATTATAAATACTAAATAGTTTTGAGTAGAATATGGGGTTTCATCCCTCTGTATTAAGGAGTTTTCTGCTCTGCTTAAAATATATATATAGAGAGAGAGAGAAAATTGAATGTTTGCAGAAGAAGATATTCTTAAATATTAATATAACTTAGGCTAGCACGCACACACACACACACACAAAGAGAGAGAGTGAGAAAGCAATAATATAAGCAGAGCAGAAAACGCCACAATACAGAAGGATGAAACGCACACACTTACAGTGGGCCACACAAAATTGAGTATACACCTTAGAAACTTAGAGACTTTTTGCAATTACAAATTAAATATTGCTTTAAGATGATTGGATTTTTACCCTATATACTTTAGTCTATGCTTTACCGTACTATACTTATAAAATTGTTACGTTTATTAATTTTTTACGAAAAAAATAAAAGATATGAGACGAGAGGAAAAACAACACCACAAAAATAAGTAGACACCTTTATTAATTTCCTTTTAACGTACAAATTAATATTTTGTTGCATAACTTTTGCTTGAATTACAGCTTGTAATCTTCTGGACATAGATTCTACTAATGTTTTAGTGGTTTCAATAGAAATTTTAGCCCATTCTTCTCTCAGAACCTTCTTGAGAACTTTCTTGCTTGAAATTTCGTGCTCATGTACAGCTTTTTCTAATTGGCGACCACAAATTTTCGATGACGTTTAGGTCTGGAGACTGGGCTGGAGTGTGTAATTGCTTCTTGCAATGGTACAGCAAGTATAACTGCACAATCTTCGCTGTATGCTTGGGGTCGTTGTCCTGCTGGAACATGAAGCTTGACCCAAGCCCCAACTTACTGGCACTTTTTTTCAAGTTATCCTTTAAAATCCCCAAATATACATGTTTGTCCATAATATCATCAATAAAAGCAAGCTCTCCAACTCCTCCAGCCGACATACAACCCCAAACGAGGACAGATCCACCTCCGAACTTGACTGTCTTAATGGTGTTTTTAGGTGCCAGTGCTTTCCCAGCTTCTCTCCATATTTTAAATCGTCCATCGCTTCCGTAAAGATTAAACTTACTTTCATCAGAATATATTACAGTGTTCCAGAAAGAAATAGGCTTTAAACGATGTTCTTTGGCGAAAATCACTCTTTTGTCTATTCACATACTTGATGAGTGACTTTCGTATTGGTGTACGGCCATGAAACCCATATTGGTGAAGGGTACGTCGAATTGTTTCAACTGAGATCTTTTTCCGATTGTAGAAGACATCGATAAAGGTAGTTTAGAGGCACTCACCCTCTGATCTTTCTTTACTGAGTGAATGATCTTCCTCTTCGCTGTAGTACTCAGTATTTCTTTACGTCCTCTTCCAGGAATATTGGCCACAGTTCCAGTTTTTTATACTTCTGTAGTATTTTTTGAACACAACCACGAGTTACACCCATCAACGAAGCGATTTCTCGAAGAGATTTTCCTCTTTCGACCATTTTACAACCAATAAACGCTCAGATTCAGTAGTTTCTCTACAAGAGCTCATTTTACGATTTTTAATGAGAAAAAATACTATTTAAAAGCGTTGAAGTGCAATAGCATGTGTTATAAGCAGCAGCTACCCCTGAAACTCTTTAATGAAAATTTGAACTAAAAAAGTGGTGGCATAATTTACAAATATAAGAAGTGCATACTCAATTTTGTGGCATTGGTTTCTATCTTTTCTTCGAATCGCTTAACTTTTTTCGTAATAAATAAGTTAACTATAAAATTGTGTTATTATATCAGGATGGTAAAGCAGAGATTAAAGTATCTAGGATAAAAAAATTTATCTATTTAAATCAATATTTAATTTGTAATTGGAAGAAGTCTAAAAGTTTTAGATGTGTATACTCAATTTTGTGGCTCACTGTATATACAGAGAGACATAGATAGATCACACGCTATATATAATAGTTGTAGGTTTATATATAGTCTTCTTACAACGATGCTCTTCTACATTTTAAAACAAGCAGTATAGGACCATGCATAAAGAAAAACTTCTGTATTTAAAGAGTTTTTTTAGGATTTAGGTTAGCCTAATTTATATTAACATTTAAATAAGAATTTCTTCTTCTGCAAACATTCGATTATTCGATTTCTTCTTATAAGTACATTAGTATAACAAACACGTATAAAGAAAGGCTTCTTCTGCAAACATTCGATTTTGTATTACATGTTTTTTTTAAATACATTTAAAGCATTACTTATTAAGAAAGTTCTTTAGATTTTCTTAAAAAGAAATGTTGTATTTGCTTTACTGCATATGTAAGTAATCAAATACTTCCATTTTATTCCAGAATATTTGACCAGTACGGACATTTACTATTTTCTAATAGCAATTGGTCAACGAAACAGACATTGACTTACGAAAACGTGAATGCAAATATAAATTGTTGAATAAATGAATCATTAACCAATTTTTATTCATTTCTATTATCTTTAAAAATATTAATTATTAGAATTAAATATTGTTTCATTTTCATATCCTTGTTTGAAAAAAAAAAAAAAAAAAAATACGATTTCTAAATTATCTGACTTTTTTTTTAGATTGATCAACGCTATCCTTACATAGCAGTATCAACTAAAGAAGCTGTGATGTTATAAAGTTTCTTTTTTCTTTTCTTTTTGTCAAGTAAGCTCCTTATTTTTTTTTTCTTTATATTTTAATAGTTTTTGTTTTAAAAAAGTACGAAAATTAAAAAATGATTTTCATTTCTACTACAGACGAAATGATTTTAATACTCATATATTTTAAATTTAGATTTCAAAAGTGCAGAAACAAAAGTATTTATTTTAATACGAACACGATATTCACAGATCTATAAATAGAAAATATTTATCTATAAAAATATTTTATGTCAAAAAGAAGTGAAAAGAAATAAGTGAATTGCATTTTATATTATATGAAATATTTGAAGTGATTTTACAGTTGATTATATAAAAATCTTTTCATTCTTTAAAAATATTTTGGCTTAAAAACCTTAAAATGCATAAAATAAAATCAATTATATTAATATTGTTCATTCCATTTTTAATGTATCTTGTAAAGGAGATGAATATATATATGTATATATTCATCTATTGAAATATTTTCACAAAATAGAAAAATTTAGAGAAAAAAAATTTATATTGTTGTTGATATTCGTTTAGATGTAATTTAGGTTTCCGTTCATTATTTACTTTAAATAAATATCAAATTAAATAAAAATTGAATTGAAAAAAAGAAAGTTAAACTTTCTTTTTCAACTCTGAAAAAAAAAAAAAAATTTTTCTATGCGTATCATAATGCCTAGCAAAATAAGCCCTTGATTAAATTCATCATTAAATTTAATATCTTAAAATAAATGTATCACACTTTCTTAAATACTACTATTTATTAATAATTCATGTCAATAACAATATGTTCTTTCTTTCAGGACTGCATTTACGGTATAATTTGCATATATCACTAGTGCTGCCATCTATTGACGCCCATCTGTGATAGTCGCGGTTGAAAAAGAGGAGTGCAGGAACTTTCTAATGGAAAGCTGTTCTTCTCTACTGTGACTCAGATAATATATAAAATAAAAAATAAATTGCATACATTAAAAACTGAAATTTATGATGTATGTGATTTGTGTGAAAATAAATATTTTAATTTCATGAAATCAGATAAATTCACCTCAAAAGAATTAATGGGACTCATGAAATATGAAATCCAAGAGACTATCATTCAGATTCAATACATCATAATTACGATATAATATATATTATATCTGAAGAAAATGAACTGTTTTGTTACGAAGTCTGACTCTCCATATGCTTTCATAAGAATAAAACGTGTAGATAAGAAAATATAGGTGTTTAGAAGACCGAATATGTGTGTGAATTTCATTGTACAAATGCTACGAAAATGCTGTACATAAGAATTGTGCTTCCGATTTACGACACTTATGTGTTGTGCGTATTATGTAAATTTGAATTTTTAATCATTATTTTGTTTGAAATAAATTTATACTGAAATTTTAGAGTGAAATAAAAATTTTTATATAATGAAATGACTTTAATAGAGTTTTTATTGATCGAGTTTCTTCAAAATAAAATACCACTAAAATAACTTTTTTTTTTTTATAACAAAACAGACGTTGTTAAGAATACTTAAAGCTAATAAAATATATATAAAGAAAACTATTAATTGTAGTGTTAAGTTTTAAAATAAGTAATTTCATGTAAAAGAATTTCTCACTCCTCACTTCAATTTTTTTACTTAATAACTTATTTAAACCCTACTAAAATATCGTTGTAAGCTAATTTTTTTTCTAGTCTAAAAATGTATGATATTTTGCGGTAAAATAAAATTTTAACGTTTATTGCATATAAATTTTAAAAAGTATTTATATAATGAAGCTGCAAACAGTTCTTCGTATTAAATGAGGAAAAATAATAGTTATACAATGAATAATAGTTTATTAAATGATGAAAAATATATGATATACATTAAGATGAAAAATGTCAAATAAATAACAAAAATAACCATCAATTGTTTAAACGTAACATCAAAATATACCTATGCAATTTTTGTAGAAGAAAAAAATAGCAAAAATTTCTTTGTTTTAATTTTTAAAATGTTTCATAATTAAAATGGTGTTAAAAAATCAATAATTAGATTGGTAGGAAAAAAAAACTCTGTTTAGAATGTCTTTATTTCCCATTGATAGATGGCGCAACCAGAAATATTATATAGACCATATCTGAACCAGATAACGCTTAAAGTTTATTATTAAAATTATACTTTAGTATCGCATTTGTACTTCTTTTATGTTATCACTTAATCTTTCAAATTTTAACTCATTATTTAATCGCTTACTAAACATATTAATTACCACTTAAACAAGACCCAAAGTATCAAAAAAAAAAAAAAAAAGAAGTACTAATTTTATCTTTTCAATGTGCTGTTATTGCATCAGCATTTCAATTTTATTTCATTCATTTTTTTTTTTTATTATAGATTTTTTCAAAACTACTGTTCCCAAAAACCAAAAACAAGCAGAGCACTTCTGTCGATTCACCAAAACACTTCTGTCGATTCACCAAAAACAAGCAGAGCACTTCTGTCGATTCACCAAAAACAAGCAGAGCACTTCTGTCGATTCACCAAAAACAAGCAGAGCACTTCTGTCGATTCACCAAAAACAAGCAGAGCACTTCTGTCGATTCACCAAAAACAAGCAGAGCACTTCTGTCGATTCACCAAAAACAAGCAGAGCACTTCTGTCGATTCACCAAAAACAAGCAGAGCACTTCTGTCGATTCACCAAAAACAAGCAGAGCACTTCTGTCGATTCACCAAAAACAAGCAGAGCACTTCTGTCGATTCACCAAAAACAAGCAGAGCACTTCTGTCGATTCACCAAAAACAAGCAGAGTTCTGTCGATTCACCAAAAACAAGCAGAGCACTTCTGTCGATTCACCAAAAAAAGCAGAGCACTTCTGTCGATTCACCAAAAACAAGCAGAGCACTTCTGTCGATTCACCAAAAACAAGCAGAGCACTTCTGTCGATTCACCAAAAACAAGCAGAGCACTTCTGTCGATTCACCAAAAACAAGCAGAGCACTTCTGTCGATTCACCAAAAACAAGCAGAGCACTTCTGTCGATTCACCAAAAACAAGCAGAGCACTTCTGTCGATTCACCAAAAACAAGCAGAGCACTTCTGTCGATTCACCAAAAACAAGCAGAGCACTTCTGTCGATTCACCAAAAACAAGCAGAGCACTTCTGTCGATTCACCAAAAACAAGCAGAGTTGTTCATTCTGGCTTCTCCTACTTACAACCACTTACCCATAACAACGGTTCTTAAAAAGTCATCGTACCAAGAGTCATTCGAGCTGCACTGGCACTATGTGAGTTGGCAAAATAGCTTCCAGCTGCAACGCACCCAGTTTTGCTCTGATTTCCAGCAGCTACTGATCTGGTTGCTACACCACTAGAAGTGAAGCCCATTAAAGAGCCAAAGGTTGGTTGGTTGGGGTTTTATGCCTTAAGGACCAGATTTGGCCAATCAATAGTCGAAGGAGCTTCACCAATTATCTTTGCTGGAAATCAAAAACAACAATATTTGTGACGAATCATAATTAAGGCAAATCAGTAATCAGCATTAAGAATGCAAAGCCATATGCTATGGTTTTCATACTAAAGGGAGGATACTTTTTATAAAGGATATTCATGGATTTACAAGAATTTAACAAAAATCATTAAATTTTCTCCATAAACTCCTTTTGTATTTTTACAGTTTTAAAGGTGTACTATTTGCATTAAATAAAAAATATTCTTGTGTTCTAAATTTGCTTATAGATATTATGTATATATACAACAGTAACTCTGAAATTTTTAAGACAGCGGCAGACCACAAAAGCAGGAAAAAAAAAAAAAATTCGTTAATTTAAATTCTTTTTTATGTCCGCAGACGATAATTTGTGGCAACAATGGCAATTTAGTAGTCGTAGAATAGATTTTGGAAGAAAGGAAAATACACAGTGGTGAGCAAAACTTAAGCAACAGGTGGGTTTTTTGCCACAACTCCACGAGAAATCATCTGAGAAACATGACATTCAGAAATGAGGGAGAGTATTATGTACGTAAAGGATGACGAAAGCATCGGCGCTGAAAAAGGAATACCATGCATACGGTATGGAATCAAACAAAAATAAGCTTCATTGAACGCATAGTATCGTGATTTATGATTGTTTATCCAAGAGGAAGAACAACAAGCAGATGTTCCTTAATATGAGATATGCCCCCCCTCACTGCAATGGTTGCTCCGCACCGTCTCCGCATACTCAGAACCAGCTGGTGCAACATTTCTTGCGGTAGGAGTGCCTATTCCACAATCATCATCTGTTTGAGTTGTTGAGTGTTCTCCGGAGGATGTAAGCGTGCTGCAATGCGTCTCCCCCAAAGCATCCAACACATGTTCGATGGGATATAAATCTTTGCAGTACGCTGGCCAATCCATTCGAGTGATATCTTAATTTTCCAGTAGCTCCTCAACAACAAGAGTCCGATGTGGCCGTGCATTGCCATCCATAAAAATGAAGTCTGGGCCAATGGCACATCGGAACAGACGCACATGGGGAAGGAGTACCTCCGCACAATAGCGATCCCCGGTTACAGATCCTCTGTCGAAAACGTGGAGTTCAATTCGCCCGTTCAGCAAAATGCCTCCCCCAGACAAGAACTCCAGAACCACCATAACGGTGTCTTTCCTTGAGGTTACTGGGATAAAACCGGGTCCCGACCTCTCCAAATCAAAACGCGTCGAGAATCGCTTCTGGTACAGAACCGACTCTCATCCGTAAAGAGGACACGACTCCATTGACCAGTTCTCCAGTTTTTGTGCTCTCTGCACCACTGTAAACGGTGGCGTCGTTGGCCAACTTTCAACGATAGGCAGCGTTCAGGACGGCGGGCGAATAGGCCCACTTTGTGAAGGCGTCTGGCCACAGTAAACCGCGACACTTGCACCCCGTTGCTGTACAGAGTTGCTGAGCAATGGCGCTTGCTGACTGCTGTCGGCCTCTTTCGCCTCTCATCCCCTGCAGTTGTCTTTCCCGGGCGGCCACCAGCAACCTTTCTAACAGCTATACCTGTGGTTTGGAACGCTTTCCAAGAGCGCGAAACGACACTTTTGTTGATTCCGAACTCTGCAGCTACACTGGTGACAGTACGCCCCTCCTCCAGCTTTCCGATCATTCTTCCACGTGTGAAGTCGTCCAGGGATTTCTTCTAGCCATATTTCACGAACTGACTCATTGGCACTTGCAGCGAATATGTTGAATTGCGTCTCCGTCCTTCCTTTTATACTACTGTTGAGCTGTTCGCGCCGACATCACGCGATTTGCGTACGCTCACGTCGCCTCCAACATTTCGTTCCTGATATTTGCATACGCATGATGTTTCTACTGACGTGTTCATTGTACTGATCTCCAGACCTCCTTTTCTGCAATTTCGTGGCTATCTGCTAAATTTTTACATTGTTGCTTAAGTTTTGCACACCAGTGTAATTGGCGCGAGAGCATTATTCCGTTATGATTTTCTATGATTTTAAAGTGGATTAAATCAAGAAGAATGCCTACAACGTCTACAACTAGCATATGGAGTCGAAGCTCCATCTCGTGATACTGTATTTAGATGGTTTACAGTATTTTCGTTTTTTTTTTTTTGACGTTCCAACACAACGCAAAAAGTAAAGTATGGGTCTTTGAAGATGACCCCTAACCAACAATGGGGAAAAGACAAACGAGCAATGAAAAAGTAATGTGTGCCGCTTTCTTTAGAAGTACGGGACTGGTCAAAGCCATCAAGCCGAAGGGGCAGAAGACAGTCGCAGCTAACTGGTACACTCCTAAGCGTCTTCCAGAAATTCTTCAAGTGAATGTAAGGGGACTCCTGCTTCACCATGATAATGCATCTTATACGGCAAGATCGACAGTCGAATTTCTTAACAAAAACACATCAAAGTGATAGAATATCCACCCTATTCCCCTTATCTTGCTATGTGTGACTTTTGGCTTTTTTTTAATCTCACGAAAAATTTACGTGGTCGCCGTTTTCATTCCGAAGACGAGATTGATGAGGCTTTAAAAGCATATTTTTCATCAATTCCAAGGAATGGATAGCGTGAAGCATTTAACCATTGGACATATCGTCTGCCAAAGTGCATTGATGTTGGAGGGGACTACTTTAACATACTAAATTTTAAGAGTGTTCATACTTGTACCATTTAGTCGTATCTCAAAAATTTCAGAGTGACCCTCGTGTGTGTATATATATATATATGGTACTGATATCTTTATAGGTTATAAAGTAATTTATGTTAAGGAAACATAAATTACGCAAAAAATTGTACAATTTAAGCACAAAGATGCTACATTTGCAATACGTTACATTTTTTTTTTTTTTTTTTTTTATAGAATAGCTTCTATAAAATCTTCTTTCAATGAATCCATTTCAAGTAGCTTTTTATAAGCCTCAGTGTTGGAAAAGTTAATCTAAAGCAGTAACTGCTTTTGCTGCTGATTATAACATCAAAAAGTGAATTGAATTTTAATATTAATTAATAGAATTTAGTTAAAAAGAATTGTTTTTATGAAAAAAAAGTCAGTAGCTTCACAACTGCTCGAATCTCGACTCGCCTCTGGTTATTATGTTGTAATAATAAATATTTTCCGTTAAAACTTTCACATGTTTAATGTGTATAAATATATAAAATTGTTTATAAAATCACATTTCAGAGTTATTTTATTTTTAAAAAATTTTGAGCACAGGACTTAATTTCAAGAGCGAGTGAATTAAGAATCGAAAGCGAAATCTCTTGCCAAGATTATATCCAGCTAATCATCCTGTTGCATAATTCTGGGAATCCATCTCATATCTATGAAGGTTTCAAGAAACAGACTGGCATTTTGTGCACTCTTTAAGCTAATCAGACCGTTACACTGTTTAACGTGGATTCCGAACTCCTAACAGACGTCCATGCCACCGCCAGGATTTGACCCTGAAGCCTGTGGTACCAAAGGCGAGAGAGCTAGCCAATTAGCCATCAATCTGCCAGATATCCAGATCCATTAGAAAGTACTTGTATCCATGATCTGTGTCGCTTAAGTAATAAATACTGCCTGTATAGGGGTCTAAAAATAGGATAATCTGGAACATTCCTAGAACGCTGTGCGATAAGATCCAATGGGCCAGTTCATTAGGATATGTAGTCATCACTCAAATTTAAAACTTAAAACCAAGTGAACACAGCGTGATCTTGCGATCCAACAATTTCTCTAAACAAGCGCTTCTTTTCCTTTCTGTTTCTGTAACTTCCTTAATTTCTCACATTGTGCAATATATTCACCCAAACACTTTAATAATTTGCTTTCAATTTTATTCACTTCACTGCTATATACCTTACACAAATGCAGGTAAACGCTCATTCAAAAGTAGCTGGCGGGGGTTTCATTATAGGCCCCCCAAGCCCATAAGTGAAATGCTTGCAGATGTTCAGACTTGCAACTACTTCCCACTTAAGCCCGATTGTTTTTGATATACGTATAGTATTTCAATGAATCATTGATTTTCTTATCAACATCATTTTTATTTTCATGCCTGAATGGGCCAGCGTTTTTTTTTTTTTTTGTTCAGTTTTACTAAATATTCATCGAAATACTGAAGTCGACACAAACGATATAAAAGAGAATTGAATTTTAATTTATAATTTCTTTATATGCTTTATTTAATTAAATTTTTTTTTGTTTCAATATGTATTTGAACCCAATAAACGCAATGCAACGATTATTAATAAATGGAATTTCGATTTCAGATACATTTATATTATTTATATATGATCTATTGTAATAAAAAGTTAATTTTCTTTATCCTGGTTACACATTATTATACACGTCATCACAGATGGTTACACTTTATTTTGTTGACAGCAAGAGGTTATTGCATACATTGCGTTATATTCAAATTATACAGTAATTTTAATATTACGTCCCTCTTGCTCTTTCTGAATTTTCGACATACAAGTAACAGATTCGGTTATTGTACAATTTCATTTCTCTTAAAATCCACTTCTAACTTTTATTTACCTCTGCCTTCAACATCGTTGCACTTATTTTTTTTTCTCTAGGCTCTGTACGATATTAACCAAAGAACCGTTACTGATTTGCTTATGATTTTATTAGTTCCTATTGTAGATGCTTAATTTACGTTGATCGTGGACGTGTGATTCATGAGGTTATTTTTGTCTTTTCAATATATGTTTTAAAATATAAATTCCATCAATTCTCATAAACTGTCTGAATGGATACATCTTTTGGATGACTATGCACAAATGTCCAATTAGATTTATTGATTTCACCGGTAGTTGTATGTTATGTGCGAGACATTCCATTATGTCATTTTGAATTTTTTTCAAAGTTCAAATGATCATGTCTTTTTTCAGACCTTGCACGGCACTCCTTTGTGTGACAATTGCATTTTTAAGGTATGGACAAAATATATCATAGATGATGAAGCCAATGATAAGGGAGAACCTCTTATTGCAAACAAATTCATCTATTATTTGCTTATTAAATATTTTAACTCAGTTTGCATAATAAAACTATGCTATGAATAGCTTATATTTTTTAACTTTTATTTAACTGATACAGTTTTTATGAAAGGTATGAAATTTTGTCCATACATTGGGTGAATAGTATCCATTGCATCATTGGCATAAAACATTGTTTACCTTTTTGAGAATGAAATGATAAAAAAGGTGACCCATCTAATCCTTACATATACATTGCCCTGAAAAGGCAACCCATTAACCACCAAAATATTTGGTCCCTTATCTCTAGTATACTTGCACTCTTTCCCTACAGTCAAAAACAATCTGGAACTATCTTCATGTAAAACTGATAACCGGAGAAGTCCATATACTACAATATACAGATTATATCTATCCACAAAAAAGGCAGCTATCATCAGTTGTGCTGCGTATTTCATCACCCTTGGGGTATGTGTTCAGCTAAGAAGTGCATTTTGGGAACTGGAGTTAACGTCAGTCTCCTCACATTTTATGTTCACCAAGTGAACAAATTTCTGGATCACCAGTGTCTCTATAGCCAATGCGATTTTTCATTTCGTACCTAACTAGTGAACAAAAGAATAGTGAAATTTTATTAGATGATACCTGTATCTTGTGCCAAATGAATACAAAACAGATGCGAATAAAGACATCGACCCAAGAGGAAATAAACTGTGTGTTCTGGGAGTTTTAACTTGTAATACAAAGAACAAACCTTTCAAGAGAATTTTTGTTGCGAGATTATCTCTGCGGGAGGTTTATTATATTTGTTCCATCCAAACTTTATGGTGCATTTGTATCTGAAAGATAATGAGTCATGCTATATTTGAAATTGCATCCATGAGGTTATTTTTGTCTTTTCAATATATGTTTTAAAATATAAATTCCATCAATTCTCATAAACTGTCTGAATGGATACATCTTTGGATGACTATGCACAAATGTCCAATTAGATTTATTGATTTCACCGGTAGTTGTATGTTATGTGCGAGACATTCCATTATGTCATTTTGAATTTTTTTTTCAAAGTTCAAATGATCATGTCTTTTTTTTTTTCAGACCTTGCACGGCACTCCTTTGTGTGACAATTGCATTTTAAGGTATGGACAAAAATATATCATAGATGATGAAGCCAATGATAAGGGAGAACCTCTTATTGCAAACAAATTCATCTATTATTTGCTTATTAAATATTTTAACTCATTTTGCATAATAAAACTATGCTATGAATAGCTTATATTTTTTAACTTTTATTTAACTGATACAGTTTTTATGAAAGGTATGAAATTTTGTCCATACATTGGGTGAATAGTATCCATTGCATCATTGGCATAAAACATTGTTTACCTTTTTGAGAATGAAATGATAAAAAAAAAAAAAAAAAAAAAAGGTTTAGAAACTCTTTTTATCTGGAACTATCTTTTAAAAACTGATAACCGGAGAAGTCCATATACTACAATTACAGATTATCCATTGCATCATTGGCATAAAACTTTTTTTTTTTTTTTTTTTTTATCATTTCATTCTCAAAAGGTAACAAAAAGTTTAGAAAGTTTTTGTTTAGAAAGTTCTATTAAATTTTGTGACATTTCTTCTTCTTATTTCTGTGTTGTAACTAATTCTGTGGTTAGTTTGCTCATAAATTTACTATAAAATGTGCATAATACAACTTGTCTTGTTCCAAAAAAGTGCCTACATTACTAGGATGACTTCAATAATTAAGATAAGTGATTGTAGAGTATGAATTTTTGCTTTATGTATGTGCACCTGACCGGATCGGTCACAGCTGGGGGTGAAGGGGATATCTCTGGAAAATATTTTAATTGGCAGGGGTCATAAAACATTTCGGGCCAGATGGTCAAGAAATCACAAGATAGTCAAGACGGTGATTTGGATTTATGAACGGAGGGGGGAGGGCGTCTGCCTAACGGATATAGACTCACGTATGGGGTGGCAACTGTTATCCCCCAGAAATACATCGCAAGAGAGAGAAGGAGAGAGCAAGATGTAGAAGGACTGAAGACAGGAGATGACGAAGGGAGGGAGCTGCCCCATCCCCCGTAATGACGTGCTGAAGGGCCCAAGAGAGAAAAGTTGACCCAAGTGGTCTCCTAATGAAAAGACCAAGTCTAGAGACCTCATGCCCGACGCAAGGGCCCAATTAGTCGGTTGGCCCTTGCTGCCACGGACTTTGAACAGAGATGCTAGATTTCTTTCGTCATGATGCATTTGAGTTTAACTCTCGGTTTCAACGAGTTGGCTGAACATTCTCTGTCTGCAGCGTCTTTGGAAAAAGAAAAAAGCTCTTCGCATGCTACATGATATGGACAAGTTTCCCCAGGTCTCCTGCGCGACACAAGAGCCTCATAAGCGGTTGGCCCTCTGCTGCCAAGACTTTGAACAATGGTGCGTATAGAACCGAATCTTTACACTGAATCTTGATAGTTGAAAGAAAAAATAAGGGAGCCTCTCTTGCCCAGCTGTCGTTTCAAGTTGTGAACTGTAAAGTCTATCACCTTATTTTATTAAATATTAATTTAGAATTGCGGCAACTTGTATAAGTTATATTTTTTTTGTTTAATGCATTATCCGAATTACTTTTATTGATAACGTTAATTAAATGATTTTAATTCAAGCTTACTATTGTAAATATTAATAAATACAATTTTGTCTGTATTAATTCATGTGTGTTTCCTTTTGCAACTTGTACGAGTCTCTGAAGGCATGCGAACTTGATTTAAAATGTGGTATGGGTTATTGCGGAATTTCATTATGGTTATCGTGTGTGTTAAGTAAACGGTTTAGCAAATGTTTCCAGAATCGGTTTTTTTTTTGTTTAAATTCAGATTTAAAAGTAAAATGACATCACCACATTAGTTTAATGTTGTTAACCCAAGTTACAGTGTCGACGATTTAATTCTATGTACGCGTCTATTCACGGTTATTTCTTTTGCTATATCTAATATTTAAATAATAAATCTAATATTTATAATTGTAACATGCCGGACTATTTATTCCTGTATACATTGCACACCACACTAATTGCCGTTTGGGTCAAATTTTGATTTCTTGGGTTTAATGAACACAACGCAATTGTTTTCCTAATAGTGTCAGATTTTTTGTTTTCCTTTTGGTTCGAGTTTAGAGGTAAAAGAATAAATAAATTCCAGTTAGAAACACGACACTTTTGCTTCTATTGCAATCTCACCGAAAATAAGGGAACCATGGGCTGGGAGTAGCACAACGTAATTGGTTCCAACAAGTCCTACAGAAGGACAAACGACAAGAAACGAACAAGACGATAAAAAGAACAAAGCCACAAACAAAGACGTAACCAAGAAAAACAGTGTCCCCATCAATGGAAACCAAAACAAGAATGACGCTCCTGCGATATCCTGCGACCACTGCCACAGGAAGTTCAGATCTAAGGCGGCGTTGAAATATCATTTCCTGAGGGATCATAGCCTCCCATACACAGACCTCGGGTACCCACACAAGACGAACCTTCAACCTCTGCGGCAGCCACTATCCAGGAGCAGCCGCCCATTACCAGAAATGAAGGTGTTGTAATTATCAAATTGCCGATTGTTGGTGACCTGCGTTGCCCGGACTGCTTCGATGAGTTTACAGGTAAGGAGGAAACGCAGGAAAAGTCCCTATGATGAAATTTTAGGTGTTTTATCACAAACTCGACATTTCTCAGACGCGACATCTGTGGTCAATGTAAAAGTTTCATCGGATCTAAACCATCAGACCACCCTTGTTTTACCGAGACAGGCCTTCTAATCAAACCACAGGGGATCCCAAATCAATGCACCAAGTGCTCAGACTGTTTTGAGACCCCTTAAGGTTTAATAAATCACCGGAGGCTTAAGAGCTCACTAGAAAAGGCAATTGACGACTCTGCTCACCTCGTAATTATAAAAACAAGGAGGCGAAAGATAATTCAAGAAACACCTACACAAGAAACACGATGTGTTGAAGTTCTTGAGCAGGATTTGACCTTTGCTGTTTTGATTTGCTTTTGTGTTTTGGTTTTTTTTTTTTTTATCACACCGAAAATAAGGGAACCATGGACTGGGAGTAGGACAAAGTTGGTTGGGGTTTATGGCACAATAGCTAGGTTTGACTTTGACTATGCTGCGCCAAACAAAGGCGCTTTTTTGTAAATTTCGGATGATATTAAAAGTAAATAGTTTTAATAGGTATGGAAGGTAAACACAAGATAATAAAGAAATGGTTAAAATACTAAAAAGACAATTTCAAGATCCAAGTGAAAAATGAAGTAATATCATGAATATAGCAATAAAACAATTGTTATCTGAATAGGTTAAAATTGATGACAATTTAGTAAGAGTAATGGAAAGTTTAAAATTTCATATCAAAGTAAAGTAGGATAAAATTCGTCAGTCTAAGACCATGTCTTTTACGTCGTACTCTACACAGTCGGGAGGAACTGTCTGTGGAGAGAGGCAGAGTCCGACTCTGAAACGGTTGATCTTTCAGGTGGCTTGTTAAATCTTATTTTTATTACATAAAATATCTTTAGAGTTTGATGCAATTTTTTTAGTTGTTTGCTTGTTTGATGATAAAAATTAAAAAAAAAAAAAAACAAAGATTCTATCTGTTTTGATGATTGGGGTAAATGCACTTGTTGAAAGGATTTAGCTTTTGACCTAGCTGTGGTCTGCTGAGGTTGGTTGGTTGGGGTTTAATGGCACAACGGCCAGATCTGGCCATACTGCGCCAAACAGCACTTTTAAGATTCTGGTAAAAGGAATGGTTTAAAACTCGAAAAATGGAATTACGAGAACCGGTAAAATACAGTACTAAGTAAAAACATGGGAATGATAGTTTAATATTTCGATAAAAATCTTAATAAAATCGATGCTATAAAATATTGTGAATTAAAAAGCAAGTAAAATACACTGACGGAAACAAGATAAAATGGTGCAACAAAGTTCAAATAAAAGGCATTAACCCAATTTTTACAAGAAATAAAAAAGATTTGCATGGGGAGCGTCTCCCAACAGGTCAAATAAAGTTGGATGCTCACAACCGAAAAGGCTGTGTCGAGTTCTTTTGAATCTTGGGCATTAGACCAGTATATGTTCGACAGAAAAACAGTGTCACACGTGGAACAAGTAGGGGCAGGCTCTGAGCGAAGTAAATGTGAATGTGTAAAATAAGTGTGCCCTATACACAGTCGCGTCAGCTTGACACTTTGTCTGCGATTTAAATCTATTTGTTTCAAAACTGTAGTGGAGGGCTGAAGTCGAAACAACTTATTGACTTGTGTACTCCACGTGTTTTGCCAGACAACAGAGAACATAAATTTAAGAACACTGTGAAGGAAAAAACTATTAACCAATAAAGCTGCTGATTTAGCAGCGTCAGCCTGTTCACTGCCAAAAATTCCAACATGACCAGGCACCCAATAAAAGCAAATGTCAAAATGTTTGCATATTCTCTTTAAAAGACAGTCATACACTTTAAAACCAGCGGATGACTTTTTCGTGTAACATTTAAAAGAGCTAAAATAGAACTTCTGAGAGCCATGTAAATAGCATATAATTCGGCAGTGAAAACAGTTCAAAATTTATTTAAGCACTGGGTGATCATGTCATTTTAATTACCACCGCTGATGCGACATGATTATTGGACTTGGAACCGTCAGTATATATTTCTTTATAGTGTGAAAAAGCTTGTCTATGAGAATAAAAAGTTGTAAATAGGTTGCTGGTAAAGTAGTTGGTCGGGGGAATCTGTCCAAATCATCAATTGCTTTTATTTTGTCATTGTGACATGGAGGCTGTTCACGTTCAAGAGGCAAAATCTCTTGATTGACCAAATTGTTAAAAATCAAGTAAAATCTGCATTCTAAAACCAAAAGAAGGAACATAGGAAGGTCGGTTTTCATAAAAGTTTTAAAATTGGGATGAGTGACATGAGTATATATAGAATGACTATGATGTGATTTTATTTTAAAATAGTATTTGAGAGAAAGTCTCTCGCGTCTAGTCTATAAAGATGGCTCATGAATAATGACATAAGCTATGAACAGGTGATGTACAAAAAGCTCCCGAAGATAAGCGCAGGCCTTGAGGGTGTACAGTATTCAATTTGTCAAGTGTTTTGGCCGCGGAGCCGTAAATCATACAACCGTAGTCCAGTTTGGATAAAATTAATGATTTATAAATTTTATGCCTCATCCGCTCCCCAGTTTGTATTTGATAAAACTTGTAAAAGATTCAATGCTTGAATGCATTTTTTGTTTAAGAATTAAAAAATGTGGCTTAAAAGAAAGTTTGGAGTCAAATAAAATTCCTAAAACCTTTGTTCCGGCACAACTGGAATTGACTGTCCATAGAGTAAAATTTCTGGATCGGGATGTAGGCCTCTTAGTTTACAGAAATGAACACACAAGGTCTTTTGAGAAGAGAAGATGAAACCATTGTTATCTGCCCATTTCGTAATTGTCTCTACTGCTTTCTGAAGTTGTCGCTCAATAAAAGCCATGTTGACACTGGTGCAGGAAATCTGTAGATCATCCACAAATAAGGATCCAGTGACATATTGTGGAAGTTGCTCTAAAAGGCCGTTAATTTTAATAATGAATAAAAGCACACTTAAAACACTGCCCTGGGGGACACCTCCTGTTTATAAAAAGTCACGCGATAAAACATTACCAATGCGAACATTAAAAGTTCTTGTCTTTAAAAAAAATTTTGGATAAAAATAGGAGATTTCCACGAAAACACACTGCATGCAAATCTCGTAATATGCCATATCTCCGTGCTCTATCATACGCCTTCTCCATATCGAAGAAAATTGAGACGACATGTTTCTTGGTGACAAATGCTTCTCTAGACAATATTTTACTTTTAGAAACTTTTATTAAAGTACCTCGACCGTGGCGGAATCCACTTTGATGCTTGGATAAAAGTTCTTTTTGTTTCCAGTGCGTAAGTCAACCGGGCATTTGCCATTCGCTCCATGGTCTTACAAAGACAACTAGTTAAAGCTATAGGCCTATAACTAGCGACTTCCTGTGGGTCTTTCCTGGCTTTAAAAGGGGTAAAATTGTGGCTCTAGTCCATTGTGTGGGGAAGTTCCCTCAGTCCATATTCTATTAAATAAATATAAAAGTAAAGTCAAAGATTTAAAATTTAAATGATTAATTAATCTCTGATGAATACCATCTTGTCCAGGTGATGCGAGATGAGATTTTATAAGAGTCTGCTCTAGTTCATGAAAAGTAAAATCAATATCATACATGTTAAAATTACAAGATTTAAAATTTAAAAGTTTTGATTCCTCCTTTCGCTTGTAGTGGATAAAATGTTGGGTGTACGATTCGTTGCTAGATGTTCTAGCGAAGTGTGCACCTTTTGCGTTGGATATATCTGCCATATCCGAAACGACTTGGCCATTGCAATTTAAAATGCTAACAGATTTGGCAGTGGAATTTGTACCAAGAATCCGGTTAACCTTTTGCCACAATTTCTTAGACGAAATTTGGCCCTGAATGCCGCCGACATATCTTTGCCAAGAAGCCCTTTGACTCTGGCGCCGTATTCGGCGTGCTACAGATTTCAAATGTTTAAAACGTAGTAAATTCTCGGAAGTGGGGTATCGCCGAAATCGGTCCCAAGCCCTTTTCTGGTCTTTGTAAGCTGTAGAACATTCTTCATTCCACCACGGTTTATTATGTTTGGGAAGTTTTCCAACTATCATGGGAATAGACTTCGCCGCGGCCTCTTAAAATACAGTGGTTTATGTGATCGACAACCTCATCAATTCCGGCTGTCTGGATGACGTCCTCGGAGAAGTCTGCCAGATGTGCATAAAGCTGCCAGTTGGCTTTGTCAAAAATAAAACGAGATGGATGCACAGGTAGTGTTATGTCGTTAGAATTAAAAGTTAAAAGGATGGGAAAATGATTATATAGGTCATTTGCCACAGTAAAAGTCCATTTGGGTAAAAGCGAGGGAGAGCATATAGTCAAGTCCAGAATTTGAAATGTTCTAGTTGGCTGATGGAAATATGTCTTCCTAGAGTAATTAAAAATGCACAAATTGTGGTTGGAAAAAAATTTCAATAAGAATACCTCTACTATTGGTGTCGGTGCTACCCCATAAAGCATTGTGGCCATTCCAGTCGCCAAAAATGATGAATGGAACAGGGAGTTGATCAGCTAAGTCATCGAGTTCTGGTGGTCGAATGATCTGTTTAGGTGGAAGGTATAAAGAACATAGGGTAAATTGTGTGCGAATATTTATCTGAATTGCTGTAGCCTGAAGGATGTGTTGAGAGGAACTATTTTAGAAGGGAACGACTGGGAGTATAACAAAGCCACACCTCCTATAGGTCTAGCGGCATGGATATTATCTTTCCGAATATTGTAGCGTTTTAACTTTGAATGAGAGGAGATAACATCGTTTCCTGCAGTCCAACACAAATGGGATGAACACTGTTTACAAGAGTTTTTAAATTTTCAAGATGAGCGCGATACCTGTGGCAATTCCATGATATTAAACTAATAGCCATAATTAAAAGAAACAATAAATATAAATGTACGGGCGTGTGTTCTGGGAGTTAACTTGTCATGCAAAGAACATCATACAACAAAAATTCGATTGAAAGGTTTGATCTCTGTATGAGGTTTATTATATTTGTTCCATCCAAACTTTATGATGCATTTGTATCTGAAAGATAATGAGTCATGCTATATTTGAAATTGCATCTGTTTCGATAGAGGTTATATTTTAAAACATATATATTAAAAAGACAAACATAAATTCCATCAATTCTCATAATCTGTCTGAATGGATACATCTTTTGGAGGACTATGCACAAATATCCAATTAGATTTATTGATTTCACCTGTAGTTGTAATGTTATGTGTGAGACATTCCATTATGTCATTTTGCATTTTTTTCAAAGTTCAAATAATCATGTCCTTTTTTTCAGACTTTGCACATCACTCCATTGTATGACAAATGCATTTTTAAGGTATGGACAAAATATATCATAGATGATGAAGCCAATGATACGGGTGAACCTTTTATTGCAAACAAATTCATCTATTTGCTTATTAAATATTTTAATTCATTTTTGCATAACAAAATTATGCTATGAATAGCTTATATTTTTAACTTTTATTTAACCGATACAGTTTTTATGAAGAGTATGAAATTTGTCCATACCTTTGGGTGAAAAGTATCCATTGCATCATTGGCATAAAACATTTTTTTATCATTTCATTCTCAAAAAGGGTAAACTTTTTTTTATTTGTTTAGAAAGTTGATCAGTAGAACATTTTTATTAAATTTTGTGATTGTTTTTTTCTCTATCCCTCTGTCTGCGTTTATTTCTGTGTTTTAACTATTTCTGTGGTTACTTTGCTTATGCACATTTTATAGTATATTTCTAATACAACTTGTCTTTTTACCAAAAGTAAATGCCTACACTATTAGGGTGATTCATTAAGATAAGCGACTGTAGAGTAGGCATCTTTGCTTTTTACGTATATGCACCTGAGCGGATGGGTCACAGCTGGGGGTGAAGGGGATATCTCTAGAAAATATTTTATTTGGATTTATGGCCGGGGGGGGGGTACGTCTGCCTAACGCATATAGACTCTCATATAGTGTTGGCAACCATCTCCCCCACACACACAGAAATACATCGCAAGGTAGAGAGGAGAAACCAGATCTGACCGTACTGCGCCAAACAGCACTTATAAAATT
>BPLR01006243.1:0-25917 GCA_021605095.1 Caerostris extrusa
AGGAACTGCTGAGCATGTCTTCAGGGAGAGTGTAACTTTGGAGGGACTAAAGAAAACAGGAGGTAAAAGTGTTTATAAGGTTATCAATTTGAATTAGTAAATTGTGGATCGTTTCCAGATAAAAAGTACTGCAGGCATTTATTATTAAAAAAGGAACATCGTACATTGAAATAAAATGTCAATATTTCTTTATGGGTTGTAATATCATTTTGGAAAGAAATTATGTTAAAGTTACACGAAATATGTGTACATGTTGTTACAATTGGCAAGTTTACAATTTTATGCACCTTTAACGTAACGTAACGGCAGATGTTTAGCTGGAGTACCAGGGGTGATACTCCTACCTCCATATTAATAATTACTATTAAAATAAACATAATTTATTAAAACCAAAAGTTAAGCTTTTAAAAAAGAAGAACGAGCCCCATGCTCCGTGTAATTTAAAAAAGGAATAAAAGGGTTAGTAAATGTTCATTATTTAAATAATAGTTAATAATAAATATTTAAATACGAAATAAGTGTGGCAATAAAAGGAGTTTATAATATCCGTTATGAAACCAAAATTCGTCTGGATAGCTAAAGAGACAGAGAAAAGGAATACACCTTAAAAATGATTAAATAGCTGAAAGTTTCTTGGGCAACGGAAAAATTGCTGAAATTTTAATGCCGTTTATTGGAATGTTAATAATGCTTTTTATGATTGTTATAAAAAATACAAAAAAATTGTACAGCTACACAAAAATGTATGTTTATTTGAAAATTAGTATGATTCTCATGGCAAGTGGATAGATAATCAATTACAAAAATTAGAATTTATAAATTAGAATTCCTTTTTTAAAATAATTTTGAACATTACCTTCCTGATTGGAGAATGAAAAAACGTTTTTAAAAAACTTTTCATCTCAAAACTTTTACTCTTTTAAAACCTTAAGCCACTCTTCCTAGAATTTATAAGATGATGGCATTATGCAATGTAAACTCGGCTTTATTAAATTTACATGTCAATTCTACATGGTAAACAAATTAGTTGTCCACTACATGTTTGGACAACATGAAATCAAGTTAGAAAATGTTTACAGCAGGAAATCAATTGGTTGTTCCATATGAACATTTGAGTACACAATTTTTAAAAGATCACAAACCATATTTTTTCATCATATTTAATCAAAATATACTCTATCTATCGACAAAAGCATTCTTATGCCAGTTTCATAGAAAAAACCTTGTTCATGTTTGCTTGATTGGCAAGAATGTCCAAGTTTATATTCATATAGAAAATTATCCATATTTTGTGGGATTCCATATTTCTCTTTTTTATGATTGTTATAAAAAATGTTATATGTATACAACACAGTACAAACCACAAAATGATGTATAACATTTTTATACAACTTGTTATTAGTAGATATATACTTTTTATAGAACGTACGCTAATTCTGAAAAATTAATTTCATATAGAACAACCTAATATATGGAACATTTCATATGAAACACCCTAAACCCCTTAAATTAGTAGTTTTCTGCCTTCAACCCTTCAAAAGTGTACAGCATCTGTAACTAATACCTCATGTAACATTGAGCATCACGCCGCGTCATCGTAACCCAGGCAACCTGGGGTTTTTCCGCCTTGCACACTATCACCTTCCGTGATCGCTGGCCATGGATCAGCTTTGAGGCTACTGAAGAAGACTCCAGTCTGTATCTGTGTCCGAGACATTGTAGAGATGAAGCTCTTCATCCACCAGCTTATCTCTGCCGCAGGTCGAGAACCCACGTTTGGCACACGAGCTTCAGAACGGACCTCTTTGCAGGTGCCGTCCGGGGGAGATACGTACATCCAGAGGTCTCACTAGACAAAGAAAGATGCCATAAGTGCCTTAAGACTTTGGGTTGCAGTCAGTATAATTTTTTCAACAATAATGCAAGATAAAAACTAAATTTTTTTTTTTTCCTTTCATTCATAAGATGAAATTAGGAAGAAATTGTTCTGAGTTGTATGGCAGAGAGCGCACATGAACTAAAGACAAAAATTTTTTTTATATAATAAGCTTTTTAAGAAATTGTTGCTTTTTAGTTAATAATCAATTATCTTAACTTACTAAAGATTAAACACTTTCCGTTTCAAGGAAATGGATAAATTTCATTTGTACACTTACAAGTGTTTCATTAGGGGAACGAAGGGTGAAACTCCACAACCCACCATGACAGCTGAACACCCAGTAGGGGGAGGAGAGAGATCCAAGTTGACTACCATTGCTCTACACGATGACATATTTAGATTTATCAAATTATGTATAGTTTTCAAGTTAATCTCATTTCAGACCGGACATGAAAAAGTAACGCTCCAATCCTGAACTGGTTACCCATACGAACAGATTTTAAAGGTGTTTTCACATCAGAATGTTGCCCAAGTTTTTAAATTTATTTTTTATTATTATAAACTTGGGACCATGTTTTCCACATACGATATATGGCACTGCATCACGCGAGAAACTTATTGATTTTCGGGAAGACTTTCAAGCACATCATATAACTGTCCAACATTTTGCATAAGAAAACTCCAGGAAACTCTCACAAGAAAATGGCATCGTTGGCTAGCGATGCTTATACACCTGTTACAAATCTTCTAAGTGTTTTGTTTTGTTAAAACAATCAATCAAGTGTTTGCTTTTTTGAAAAAAATCTGCAAAAAACGCCTCCAACGGTAATCGAATCATCGCCCATTCGCACATTAACCTTTTCGTGTTTGAATCAAATGTAAGTCATTGGTGTTTCCTTTTTTTTTGTTGTTGTTGAGTTATATTTTTATACCAAGTGACATTATTACCCTAATAAGAAACGTTATAAATGAAGTTATAAATGATAAGATAAAGTATAATATGATAAGTTTAATGAAGCTTATAATATGATAAGTTAATAAATAAATTTACACTAGCAGTAAAGGGAAAGAAAATACACCTATAATGGAAAAAAAAAAAAATTGCAGATTTTTATCGCTAATAATGTCAATTTTACATAGCTTTGCATTTTTTCCTTAATATTTTTAAAACTAAAAACGGAATAAAAATATACCATTTATAAAAAAAACAATAATAAAATTTTTCTTTTACAGTTGCAAAATTTTTTGTGAGAACTCTTAAGTAGAATGTTGAAATGTTCCTTTGAAATTTGATTCCAGATGATGTGAAAGCTGAGAGACATAATATATACCTGAATAGAATTTAAAAATTTTCCTAAAAAAGTTTAAGTTCTAAATGAAATAAATCAGTCTTGAAAATCAGTTGTATTTGAAATCTTATCACTAAATGTTTTTGTAAAAAGACCAGCCGCTATATTTTTTGTGATAATAAATTTTTATCGTTATCATGAAATGATGAATAATTGGTTCGAACGAATTCAAAATAGAAATTGAATTACACAGATTTTTCTGAGAATTTTTGGTACGTAGAAAAAAAGTAAATATTCCAATAACTTCTTTCTGACTACATATGAATTGTGGTTTGTGATACTAAAATTCCCAGAAAATAAATTTAATAGATTGACTGAAAGATTGGTAATTTCAAGAGTCATCTATATTTTCTAAACCGCAGAGTAGAAAATAAAAATAGTTACATTAGACTTTTCATGCTAACATGCGTGTTTACATTTTATTTATCAGAATGAAAATAGAGTAATATTTAAAATTTTATTGATTTTTTTTTTTTTTTTTTTAATTATATAAGGATAAAAACAAGCAAAGTAATTCAAAATTTAAACAACAGAACGAATTCAAAAAAAAATTGAATTACACAGATTTTTCTGAGAATTTTTTTTTGTGCGTAAAAAAAGTAAATATTCTAATAACTTCTTTCGACTATCATATGAATTGTGGTTTGTGATACTAAAATTCCCAGAAAATAAATTTAATAGATTGACTGAAAGATTGGTAATTTCAAGAGTCATCTATATTTTCCAAACCGCAGAGTAGAAAATAAAAATAGTTACATTAGACTTTTCATGCTAACATGCATGTTTACATTTTTATTTATCAGAATGAAAATAGAGTAATATTTAAAATTTTATTGATTTTTTTTTTTAATTATATAAGGATAAAACAAGCAAAGTAATTCAAAATTCAAACAGTCTGACACCATATTTTTGAAATCGAAAAAAGAATATTAATTGTAAAACTAATAATTAATAATAATATGAAAAGAATCACTGGGTATAATGTAATTACTATTTTTATAAGTGAGGTTTTTACAGGTAAAGAAGCTATTTCAATTGTTAGAAAATAATTTTGAAATATTTCAAAATCTTTTTAATCTTTTAAACCGACTAAATATGAAGAGTCTTCGTTACTCAAACACATAAAGTTTGTTGAAATTCCAAGAAAATTTTAATTTGCTTGAATGATGTGTATTTCAATATGTCATACATTGCCATTAAAAATTTATGTAAATATATTTTTTAAATTGTACAATTCTTGTTATAATCAATATTTTTAAACGTTTTTAGAGTGACTGAAATTTCAACTCTTCGCAACTTTTTAAAATACACAATGTTACAAAATGGTATCTTTGCATAGATGAGAAAAATAAATAACGTGAATATTCTAAAAATAGATAAAATACATCTACTTGATGATAATTGTGTAGGCACTTCGCTACATTATCTGCATCAATTAAAGGGAAAGAGATAATTCATACATTACGGGTTGGATTTGAAGGTAGGAGTTTTCAATTTTGATTGAAAATGTTTTTTATTAATATAATCCATTGTAAAATGCTTTACATTTACAGTACAATGCGTCGGCAAACGAAGTAGCCGAGTTTGGTGATAATTTAACAATGGAAATATCACTTATATGGTTGAACTGAAACCCTTGGTGTAACTGAATTTTGGAATGAACACTCCTCTTCATCACATAGGATTTAACGAGCCCATATCTGGTATAGATGCATCTGAAACATGGTCACTAACAGCAAGAGAAGAGAACATGTTGGTAATCCTTGAAAGAAAAGTGCTACGAACTATTTTTGGTGGCATCACTGACAATGGAAAATGGCGAAGAAGATACAATTTTGAACTTTACAAAGATATTGACATTCTAAAATTTATTAAACTGAACAGAAGGAGATGGGCCGGTCATCTCATGAGAATGGAAAGTGATAGAGCTGCTTTGAAGGTTTTCAATGTAACACCTTTTGGACAACGACCAAGGGGAAGACCAAAAAAGAGATGGGTCGACTGTGATTTTAATGTTATTAAGATCAAAAACTGGAGGTCCACGGCCAAGAGGAGAACAGCCTGGCTGGATCTTTTACAGAAGGCCAAGGACCACAACGCGCTGTCGAGCCAGTTATGATGATAACACTTGGTATAGACAGGAAATTTACGATTCAGTTTATAAGTTGATTTACGAATTATCCTTCAATTCAGAAATGCAAAGCTCTATCATCAGTTCTTTAGAACTTAATGCGGAGTTTAGTTTGTAAAAATAATAAACATTCAAATTATTATTATTATGCAAAGAATTACACACAAAGTTAGATAAGATTTTCGTTCGAAAATTTCGTTTAAAAGATAATCTTAAAAACCTATTCGTTCAATCAGCTAATACAAAAATATTTCTATGTGAAAAAAAAAAAAATATTCACAGTACATTAAATTTTTTTTTCCGGGGGCATGAAACTAAACCTGTTGAAACTAATTAAAATAATATTATCAAATTTTTTTCTAAATTTAGCTTGTGTAATTTTATAAACTAATAATTATTTGCTCTATATGAAAGCATGTTTAATCTGTATTTACAAGTGCAAATGGAAAAAAAAATAGTGAATCTTTGCGTTATATGTAAATCCTGTATGATCTGTGGAAAACTTTGGTTTATAATCTAATTAATTGGTATAAATTAAATTTGGTGGAAGAACAAGCTTCAGAAGTCAAGTTTATCAGACTTATAATGATTTTAAATGAAACGCAATAAAAGCCCTAAATGATGATACTAAATGAAAAGTTGAAAAAAAAATTGCCAATAAACCTATGCTTATAAGACAGTAGGCCATTATAAATAAATTTAAAATATGTTATTTGTATTATCTAAATAGCATAATATTTTATTAAAGGATTTGTACAGGTAATGGATTACTTAAAGATTTGCACAGGAAACACAGCACGTAAAACGTGATCTTTAGAAATTAATAATTTTATCAGATAGATTACAAGAAAAATTATTCTACTTACAAAATTTCCATACAGTATTTTTGAAAACCATTTAAAGTAACTTCGTATAAACGTTTCTTAACTCAATTACTTATGTACTATAAGTCAGATGACCTTCTAAAAATATTTATTACAATAATTTTCTTAAAACCAAATTATATGCACATTTAAAAAAAATTAAGAATTATTCCAAATATCTAAAAATTTCACATGCACTTTTTTTCGCACCAAGAAAAAGAAATTTAAGAAAAAGTCCATTTCGTGGAAAAGTCAACTTTTATATACGTATCAAATTAATTTTTAAGGTTAAAATGACTACTAAATTCGAATCCCGATGATTAAAATTTATACTTAAAAAATATTGAACGAGTTAAATACCAAGTGACATTATTATTTCCATCTTAAGAAAAAGTTTCTCTTATTCATTCAATTCCTACTATTAGTTCACACTCTCCCTATATATATCTTGTTCACATTTTCAATCGTTCATAAAATACTTTTTTATTCATCCACTCAAGTTCAAATACATTTTTTAACTTGTAGTGGAGGACACTTGATTTAATACAGATTTTTCAAATAATAATTCATTAATTAAATTTAGATAATTAATTTTAGTTTTTTTTTTAGATTTTAGTTGCATGTATCTAATAATAGATGGCGCCAGATGTAAGAAAAATTTTCAACTTTATTTGTAAAGGACTTTTTCTGCAATATAGTGAAAAAGTAGGAATTGACTTAATTACTTGTTCCAACTGTCATTTTTTAAAGAATTTTTCAATTGAATTAAATATTGGGTTCCATGTTTTAAACTTTAATTGTCATTTTAAAATTTTTTTTAATTGTTTAATTGAATTAAATATTAGGACAAATAGCAGATGGGGTATTTTTAAAATTAAATATAGGACAAATACATCATATTAGGATAAATACAGATGGGGATTTTAAACTTTTACATCATACATTTTTTTATAATTTTTAGATTTAACTGAAAAAAAATTTTTTTGGATGGAGGGAGGGTATAAGTATTGTTTAATTGATATTTAGAGTTTTTAATACAGGCTAAATTATTAATGCAATAGCAATGAATGGAAGAGATAAAAAATAATCAGAACTTTGTACTATTTGTAAATTAAAAAGATATTAATGCATATGCTCGATTTTTTTGATTGCTTGAAAAAAAAAATAATCTGTATCAACTTAAACACCAACATTAAACTGATAAGTATAATAAGAAATAACTAAATTAAATAATATTTTTTTACATAAATACGATTTATTGATGACTATTTAATAAAAAGAAAGAAAACAAGGGAAACGCTATTTAATAAAAGTAGAAAACAAGGTAATGCTATTTAATAAAAAAGAAAACAAGGTAATGCTATTTAATAAAAGAAGAAAACAAGGTAATGTCATTTAATAAAAAAGAAAACAAATGTAAGGCTATTTAATAAAAAAAAAAAAGAAAACAAAGGTAATGCTATTTAATAAAAAAAAAAGAAAACAAGGTAAGGCTATTTAATAAAACAAGGGAAAGGCTATTTCATAAAAAAAAAAAAAAAACAAAGTTAAGGCTATTTCATAAAAAAAAAGAAAACAAAGGTAAGGCTATTTCATAAAAAAAAAAAAGAAAACAAAGGTAAGACTATTTAATAAAAGAAGAAAACAAGGTAATGCTATTTAATAAAACAAGAAAACAAGGTAAGGCTATTTAATTAAAAAAAGAAAACAAAGGTAAGGCTATTTAATAAAAAAGAAAAACTAAGTAATGCTATTTAATAAAAGAAAACAAGGTAATGCTATTTTATAAAAAAGAAAACAAATGTAAGGCTATTTTAAAAAAAAAAAAAGAAAACAAATGTAAGGCTATTTAATAAAAAAAAAAAAGAAAACAAATGTAAGGCTATTTAATAAAAAAAAGAAAACAAAGGTAACGTAATTAACGTTGCTTTGTAATTACAATGATAACTGATGTCTGGCTATATTTTTACAATAACTATAATGATATTAATTTTAACATAAGGAATTAACATTATCAGAGTAGCAATCATTGTAACATTTCATTTAATTCAATCAATGGTGCGATGAAACAGTAAATAGCTCTAGGATTTAGAAAATGTTTGCAGTATTTTTTTCCAAAATAATTTATTAAAAAGAATATTTATTCTTTTACATGTGCATTCTCATTCTTTATTTACCATAATAATTTTATAATTTTCACATAAATATTGTATAATAAATGTTATATAAGTATGGTTCAATTTAAATAAGTGTTTAAACATTTACTGCTACGTTTATAGAAAGAACCTGAGAGATAAAAAAAATAGCAGTTTTCTGTTTAAGATATGCTGTTTTCGATTCTGGTGCTTTTTGAACTGTTATAAGTCATTTAAATGACAGATAAATAGCAGATTCACATAGGGCCATCCTACTATATAGCACCAAATTGTGTCACCACAATTTAGAACAAACATAGCCCGACAACGTGACCTGGTGGCAACTGAGGTGCGCCACTGGTGAGACATTCAAAAGAAGAGCTGAGGTTCAATCTTCGTCGTAATTCGAACTACCTGGTGGGAGTTTTGTGGGGTTCCCTCCCACACGATAAGCAAATGCGGGGTAGTTCCCCCTAAAAGACCCCACGGAAGGCACTGCCCTCCTTCTTCAGCAACACGGAGCCAAGTCAGACTTCTAGTACAGGTGCTCTATCATAAGAGAAGCGCCCCCCTTTATCTAAATCCATGAGTAGACTACGCTTGGGATGTCCATCCAGCACTGCAGGACAGTGAGGATTAGTCATAACAGAACAGCGGTGATATCTAGAGGGGTTGACACTTCCTCCTCCTTTTCTTCGAGCTCGGGAAATGTGCAATGATCCACAGAACTTACAAAGGGCAATAATCTTATCAAAGTCAACCTTGAGCATAAATACACTGCAACATTCTATTCAATTTCACTTTTCGGATTTAGAATAGAACACTCAACGCTCTATCAACCCAGCACTGTTTAATTATCGTATAGCAATATTTATTTTTAACTAATCTACCAGAAAACAAAACATGAATACAATTCTTCCTACAAAGAGGAACATCGTTTATTCACTGTTAAATCTATTTTCGGATTAAATTGTTACACTCCAAGTTTTGCCAAGCCAAATTATTCGATTATCAGGTTTAAGACTAGTTTATTTTTATTATCTAATCTTGATGCAAAGTTTAAAAAATGCACTTTCCAATGTACTCTCCGAAATAATGTCAGACAGTAGCTTTTATCTCTTGTCAGCTCTATTATCTTCAAATCGAACATTTCAGTGGTTGACGTGTTTATGAATTTGTTTTGGAATTATAATTCAGAAGTGATACAACAACTCTGAAATAAATTCTCTTATAAATCCTAATGTGAAGAAATTAAAATCTTCTGTTTGAAATTGACATAGATAATTTGAAAACGGGGTGTTGTGTTCAGCTCAAACAATACTGATAAAAAAATTTACACAGCAATACATTTATATGTATTGCTGTGTAAATTGTACCAAGGCACTGTGACAAGGTTTTGAAATTGTATCAGAGTATTAGACATAAATATGTAGACAAAAATTAATCAGTCACTTATCTGACAAGTTGCAGATTTTAATGACATTTTTATTTTGTCGTTATAAGTTTTAGTCAGTCTCTGAGTCATTAATCTTTTAGCATCTTCGTAGGATAAATTTAGTGTGATGTTTAATTTCTTGAAAGCGTCCATTTTTTCTAGTAGCAAAAGAGCGCATAAATTATTATCAATTTTGAAGAATTAAAACCTTATAAATTAATCAATATTTGTAAAGAATTCAGTCAAAAATTTCTTTAATAAACACTATATATAATTTTGGGAAATTAAATACAATATACTCAATGTGTTCCATTAAAATTCCAAAAGATGTGAAAGGTTTCGTCGTTTTAAAAAAAAATTATTTATAGGTTACGAATAATGTTGTTTCGAACAATTCCGAGAAATATAGTTTTACAAAATAGCCATCATATTTCATGAAAATATCAAGATTCGGGAACGATTCATCATATTCCATAAAAATATCAAGATTCGTGAACGATTCATCACGATTAATTATTCCATGAAAATATCATTCCTGAATGATTAATCATATTCCATGAAAATATCAACATTCGTAAACGATTCATTTCATGGAAACATCAAGATTTGTGAACGATTAGTTGTATTCCATGAAGATATCTTTCGTGAATGATTCATCATATTCCATGAAAATATCAAGATTCGTAAACGATTCATCATATTCCATGAAAATAATAAAATTCGTGAGCGATTCCATTAAGAAACAGTTTTGGAAACACAGATTATTCCAGAAAATAAAACGGTGAAAAATTTAACTGTGTTTCATAAGAAATAAACAATTTTAAGAGTTCCATTAAAAAAAATGAGAAAAGGTTGTCCTAGACAATTCTGAAATAGACAATAAACAAAAGCGATGTAAAGAAAAAGAAAGTGCGGAGACACTAACATACAGAACAGATCGACCTGCACGGCCGCCGCCAGGAAGGGCTGCTGCGTGGAGTCGGACCCTTGGCGGCAACGCACGTCGCCGCCACCATCCACAGGCTGCGCTCCAGGCTCTTCATCCGGTAGTCGTTCCGGATCTTCCCGGACGGCAGCACTTTGAAGGTGGAGTCCACCACCTGGCCCCGGATCGTCCACAGCACCTGAATGGGGACCCCTTCCACTACAGAAAAACAGATGCAATAATGATTAGAAAGGGGAAAATGAAAGGATATTAAATAAGATTTTTTTAAAAAAGACAATGGCACAAAATACGAGTTCGTGTGTTTACGGTGAGACTTTTCACGAACTATGAAAGGGATGGGTTATAAACAGGGCCGGAATTTCCTTTAGTCTAACTAGGCTTCAGCCTAGGGCCTCAAGATCAAGAGGGGCCTACATTCAAATTGTTAGCAAAATTAGAATTACACTATTCTAAAAGTAGCAAACACTAAAACACTGAATAGAATTTGAATTAATTGGATAGAAAATAAGATAATTTTTATTGCATATTTTATTTTCGTAGTGAAAGATTTTATTATTTGAATTTTGTTTCTTTGTGAATGCTGTGTTATGTTTGATTAGTTATTATTACACGCATTATATAGTGTGCTGAGAATAAATGTCCAAATAAGTGTTCTCGACTTTGTTTTGTGCCACATTTTTTATAAAGATTTGTACCCATCATAACATGTTTTATTTAACATATTGATATATATCACAGTAAGGATGTATTTTATTATCTCTCATGTAATTTACAAACTTAAAAATGGGAGGTGAAAGGACCTCATAAGGGGAATAGCCTAGGACCTCTTTTCATCTAAATCCGGCCCTAGTTATAAATGTATTTTTATTTCAGCATACGTTTTTGAGGGAAAGAAGTTAAACGTTGTTGAATCACGACAATTGTTTTCGACAGGTTTATTAGATATTTTTCCTTCAGAAGTTGAATCATTGAATATTGCTTTATTTCTTTATTTGTACTACTCTGTACAGACAATATAATAGTGCAGAAATAAATTCGCAATAATTTGCAACAGAAATATTATAAAATAGTTTATTAATCAGCTATTTAATTACTTTATCATTTTGCAATACTAATTTTTTATTTCGTTTAATAAATAATTTTCTTGCTCATTAAGTTTTTTTTCATTTTTATTTGTTGTTTCTTATAATTGTTCCCTCCCTTGTCCCGATACAAGAAATCGACAATAATACGTGAGAAATAGTAATTAAACACAATAATCTTATAATCTTTATTTCTTAATGCTCTTTAATAAAACAGAATTTATTCCTATGCATTAGTTAATACCCATAAAAATAAATTATTTAGTACAATTGTGCACTTTCATACGTTTATATCAATTAAAAATATTTTACTTTAAACTTACTTTAATTTAATTTAATGAACACTTCATTCATTTTTAAATAGAATACTAATTAAATTAACGTCATTCTGATATAAGCACTAAAAAGAATTAAGTTAGTACTGATATCCTAATATTTGCAACATTAAAAAAAAAAACATCTAAGAATTTACTTTGTTGACTTTTTATAAAATTACAAATGAAGAAATACTAATTAAACATTCATTAAAAGCATTAGCCATAAGATTAAAGCATTATCAAAATTTCGTTCCGAATTTCAGAATCACAAAATTTAACTGTTGAATAAACGTTAATTAAAGGAAACGTAAAAACGTTCATTAAAAGAATCATTTGTAGAAAAGAGGATATTTTGAGTATCGCATTTAACTATACTTTGAAATTTTACAGATCTTTATGGAGTTATTCGTTATTTTAAAACATAATTTCAGGTATACAACTGATACTATAGGATGAATAATACTCCAGAAATGAAAAAAAAAAAAAAAAAGAATAGGAATTTATTTTAATATTATAGAAAGAATGCAGTATTATTGTCATGAGTGAATAGGATGTTTACTTAAAGCGAGGTTCATGTCGCCCACAAAAATAGGATGGCATAAAATTAAATTGAGATTTCTATAACTTTGGCAAAAGACTAATTTTACTAATCCAGGTCATTAAATACTTTTAAATAATGGGAAAAGGGCCGTCATACATTGTTTGGACCATCCTACGAAAGAGGATTTATACTCCGAACTGGCAATCAACATAGCCAATATTATTCAGGAGCACAACGTTATTTGATTTTCTTGTACTCTTCAGACTCTACGACAACAACAACAACAATGGTAAAAGTGAAATTAAATTTTTAAAAACTTCAATAACAAGCGAAACTTCTAAAAGTGCCATCAACAAAGTCATACGTGAAGAAAATTAAATTGAGTGGGTGGATTTAAGGTGATAATTGAACAAACTGGAATACTGATTGAATTCTGTCGGTGAGAACTTAGTTAATAGAAAGCTGTGAACTGCATTACTACTTTTATTTTTTATGATACCAATATTACAGTAACTATTGGGCATGGTTGAAATATAAAATAGTGACTTACTTCTCCTTCATGAATCAGCTATGGCTATTGACTGTTAGTATATTGACCTTGGTGAATGAAATATAATGCATTAACTTCTGCTTCATGAATTAACCCTTTGCACTCGAAGTTTTTTTTCGTTCGTATTACCAGCAACTCGAAGCGATTTTAGCGAAAAGATCCTATTCACATGTAAGTTTGATATACGCATTAAAAGAAACGCATTATTTATATTGTTATTTGCATTGTCTCCGTAGCGGAGCCCTCGAGCTTGAAGACAAATTTTAAATGGCTCCGCTCGGAGCCCTCGAGTGCAAAGGGCTAACTTTGGTTAGTGAAGACTGGTGTTGTGACTGGTAATTATCCTGTTGTGTGTGGGTAAGGGGTATTTCCTTTATTTTTTGTATGAATCCAGGAATGGTAGATAACCCCTCCCGGTCACACGGTCAGGTCCAAAAGAACCGGTCTGTTTTGGTGGGACCCTTTTTGGAGTTTTTGCGGGCAAAAAGGAAGACCCGTTGAAAGCAGAGCGAACGATCTGCGACAGTGCGTGAGCCTGGCCTGGTACACAATTTTTGCTGCGAAAATGGCTACGTGGATAATTTATAACATATATCTATGTCCATCTTTGAATTTGGGTAGCATTCTTTTTTGTTAAAAGGTTTTGAGGCTACTGGTAAATCACTGCCTACCCACTCATGGGAATATTTCATTTGAGGTATGCGTAATATTATGATTGCTTCTCTATAAACATTTTTATTTAGTCTGTTTCAAGTGCCAATGTAAAAATCCTAAATTTGATTATATATTAGTATTCATTAAAAGTATAGGTAAATAGTTGTTTGTTTCAGTATTCATTTTCGTATTTTTATTAATTGTTTTTATATTAATGTTAAATTATTTGGCCGTCCTACGAGTATACGTAGACTAACGGCATCATTTCTATGTCGGTTTTAACAACTGGCATGTTCCCCTTAGGCTAATGATTTCTGCTGAAGTTCTTGCATTTCAGCGCTACACACACTCAAGATTTAAAGAAAAAAAGCACTGAATAAACATATAAAGTTTATTCAGTTATAAGTCCAATTATTATTATCTTTCCAATATGTTTAAACGATTTGTGGTATTTTAAAACCATGATCTTTCATTATTCATTTATATTCAGTGAAAAAAAAAATCATATTTACACATCATAAATTAAAAATCGTGATTTTTTTTTTTTTTTTTTTTTTTTAAAGAATATTGCTGCTTGCTTAAATTATTTTTTAAAATCATCTATAACTAAAAATGAACAATTTGATTCGAAAACGAATATACTCACCACCCGTGAGTTCACATGTTAGTTCCAAATCAGAGCCCTCTTTATAAGGACCTGCAACATCACTCAGTAACGTCTCCCCTTCGTATATGAGCAACTTGGGTGTTGGAGCTGTAGAAAAATAATTATATTAAAAAAAAAAAAACCACAGATGTTGACTTTTTCATAGGTTAATGATTCTTTACATTTCAACTGATCATAAGAAAGATTTATGATACAAATCGCATTACTTTTGAAGTGCATTTCAAGATATTGCTTAATAATGATCACAAATACGTTGTCGGTCGTGATTTTAAAATGGGAACCCTAAAAGTTCTTCCGGAAGGCACTGCCCTCCTTCAACAGCGCAGAGCAAAGTCTAACTTCTACCTACGGGTGCTTCAACACATCAGAAGATGCCCCCCTCCCCTCTTCCCTCCTTCCATGAGAACACAAGGGTTCATGGATTTACTCTAGATGTTGGTTGTCGGCCAAGTGGGATAAGATACAACAACAAATGGAAAAATATTTTTGGATAACATATAATACCATATCACATAAATACATATAATTATATTACATAAAATATGTAATAATTTCGATATATGTTGTCTGGCACTTTGACAGAAAATACAACTGATTTTTGTAGTAAGGGGGAAAGGAATAACAATAATAATAATAATAAAAGGTCGAACATCGAACTATAAGAAAATAACTATCGTCTATCTATTCGAACTAGAAGAAATTAACAAAAAATAATTAATAACTGACAATTCTCATGCCCTGGATTGCAATATATTAGAAAAAAATTAAATAAAGTAGTTACTAATAGTAAAGCGTTTACTTTTATAAAACTAAAACTAGATAATAATCATCTTTTATAAAAATCTGAAATTTCCTTCAAATTTTAGATTATTAATTGCCATGCGACTTTTTAATTTAAAAATGATATATGTTGGGTTGGACTACTTGAAGAACAATGGATTATTAAAAATAATTTTTATAAAATTGTTCTGAGAGACAGCTTTTTGAATGAAAATTGTAAATTGCCCCCAAGAATACTAAGACAATGATCGATTTAACACAATTCAAGGAACCATTAAATAAATAAAACAAAAATAAAATTTAAAAAATTTAAAAAAATAAAGCAATATGGGAAGAAAAGTTAAATCAGTATAAGAAAAATAGAATACTAGAAAAAATGTAAACTGCATATCTTTTATTTTTTTCCTTTGCAACGGTTAAGGCATCAGTTTTCTAAATTACGTTTAAAAGAAATCGGTTCTTCGGGCCCTGGTTATTTACACTGATGGAAGCAAATCTGACTCTGGAAGAACAGGTAGCGGAATTTTTATGAAGACAAGTACAGGAGAATTTAGATATCGTTTTAGAAACCCGGACCACAGCTCAGTATTCCGCTCAGAATTAACTGCTATAAGCGAAGCTCTGAGCCTAGCTTTAGACTTTAAAGTACCTGATGTTTGGATTCTGACTGATAGTAAGAGCTCAATACAGTATTTGAAAGATTGGCCAAGCATCTTGGACAAATTGGGGCAGGATATAGTTTCTAAACTAGCTGTTTTGGACCAGATCGGATCGGTGTGCTTGCGGTGGATTCCTTCCCATGTGGGCATCTACGGAAATGAAATTGCTGATCTGCTCGCTAGGGAAGGTTGCGAACTTCCCAAAGCTTCTTCTTCCAATATGTTAGCTTCAGAGGTTCATTCCATGACTTTAGCCAGAGTGAATACCTCTTGGAGGTCGCCACCAATTCATGAATGGTACGCCGCTAAATATCCTGGTATGTCTTTGCAGTGCTCCTGTCCTAGACCTGCTCAAACGGCTTTAGTTAGATTAAGGACTGGCCACGCTAAGAGTTTGACCTTCAATGGAGACAAGAAGACATATACCCTTTGTCATTGTTCGGCCATCGCGTCTCCCTCTCATCTGATCGATTGTATTGGTGCCTCTGTGAGACAACTGTTGAATGAGGGAGGACAGTTTACGATCTATTGATGCAGCATGATCTACTGGACTTGGTGTAGGATTCTAAATCAAGGGGATAAGCAACAACAACAAAGAAATCGGTTATTTTACTTTTGCGTTTTATCGTTATTTATTACATCTGAACTACATCTCAAATGGATGTATTTATTATGAACACATCTCAAATAGATGCACTTATTATCAACTACATTTCAAATAGATATATATATTATCAACTACATCTCAAATAGATATATATATTATCAACTACATCTCAAATAGATGTATATGTTATCAACTACATCTCAAATAGATATATATATTATCAACTACATCTCGAATTGACTTCTCAACTCATAAGTTTCTGCAAAATATTTTCTTGGCCAGAATTATTTGAAAGCAGGGCTTTCACCAACTTCAATGATGTCACAGAGAGAATTCCATGCTTTTCATCATCAACGTCTAAACCTGAGTCTATCAAATCACAAAGTCAGAGTCTCTGAAGTTTTGAAATTTATATTGCAAGCGCGATAATTCTGATAATAATTTATATGTCTCGAATATAAGTCTATACCTGAACTTCAAAATCGCAAAACAACTTTTCTTGAGGGGAGGGGGTGATGATTTTTCAAATAATTTTGATTTTGCTAACGGTAATTTTCCTTTTGGCAATGGTAAAGTTTCATTCTCACCTAAGTGGGCGATTGACAAAATGCTCAATCGTATTTTCAATGATTTCCTACTCTGATATCTTCCACCACATACCAGAAGGAAGATTGCAAAGTAATATTGTCTCGTCAGTATTGAAAATACTTTACTGGAGTATTCTTGTATCAAAAATTGTATCAGTTCTCGTATCAAAGTTTCAGAATGGACCCCAGTGGACTTGCCTTAGGAAGAATTGCAGGATAAACTGTACTGTTTCTTAAAGTAGTCTATTGAAAACTTTAGAAGCTGAAAATCTTTGAATTTTATCTCAAAATGGGATATCTGCAGGAATGTTTATTGCAAGAACTTTGTTGAACAATCAGAAAAGCTAATTTTTCAAAAATCTTCAAACTACGATAATTTCACAGCTTTCTTGTTTTCAGCCTGTTCTTCCACATTAAAAAAAAAAAAAAAAATTTGCTCCATATATTTGCTTACCTTCAAATCGTTAATAAATTTGAGTAAATTCTAATTAAATTAACAAAATCAACTAAATGAAATTGTAATTTTTTTTGCACTGTTTGAGAAATTCAAATTTTGTAACAAAAAAAAAAAAAAAAAAAAAAAACCGTTTTCGTAAAAGCTATATTTTCATCAATTCTTTAAAAAATATCTACTTCGTTTTAGAACTGGTTAAAATACAAAATGTATAGACCATAACATCAAATACAAAATGCAGAGACAATAACATCAACTACAAAAGCAAACACCATAACATCAACTATAAAAAGTAAACACTATAATATCAACTACAAAAAGCATAGATTATACTATACAAAACATAGACATAACATCAATTACAAACAGCATTAATCATAACGTCCATTGAGGTAAAAGACTGGTCAGTTGGGATTCTGAGAATTTATTCTTCGTCGAACTTATTTTTTTCCTTTTTACACAAAGAAGTAGGGAAGGGGGGGGTGCATTTTGAAAAATGCACTGTTGTCAAAAAAAAAAATTTTTTTTTCTTTTCTCCATCACCAATTACTCTATATTTTTAAAAAGTCACATTTTCTTCCTGCTGAAAATCGTTTAAGGCCGGAAGTATTTCAAAGTGGCAGCTTTAAATTTGAGATTTTTAATATCACAGATGTAGAAAAGTATTTTTGAACCAATAAAAATGATTTACATTAAGAAAATTGTTAGGAAAGATGTAGGAAATATTAAATTAGAGTTTAAGCATATTATCAAAGGCCCGTAAAGCATGTTTTCGAACACGAAACTTTATTTTATTTATATTTGCTTTTCTCAATCCGAAACAATTAAAATAACATTAAAAATAAATTTTGCAAATTAATTAAAAATAATTTTTTATGTATTATATGTAATCATTAATTAGTATTTAAGCGATTATTATCTATTTAAAATTGATTCATATGTGCTACTAAGTATTCCATAACTGCAAGTAAAACTAATATATCATGTCTGTGAATTAAAATGTTAAATTTCCAACACAAGACAGAACACTGTAAGAGTCCTTACACAAAACAATAAGCTTTACAGTAGACGTCCTGGTGAGAGATCTGTATGAATCCACTCGGCACACATACGTTCCAGCATCTTCTTTCGTTTCTACATCCACATAGAGCACGGCTGGATTCAAGGACACATTGAACGTGGACCTGTTTCCCAAATTGGAAAGCTGGCGATGCTTGCCCAGCTCGATGGAGGTGCTGGTTCGGCCATCCACCATGTAGAAAGGTGTGACCTGGTCGTCTTTGTACCAAAAGGCAGCGAGGGCGCGATCATTAGCCTGTATAGGAGTCAGGGCCGGACAAAGGTAGGGTTGCAGTGGAGCCTGGGCACACCTCCACGTCTAGAATATCTGAAAATACAAAAATTCACATATTTAATACAGTAGAATCTCTTTAAGTCGAACCTCGATAAGTCAAAAACCTCCACAACTCGAAAAAAATTTTTGTTCCCTTTCCTTCCAGCCCCAAAACCTCCATTACTCGAAATTTCAACCCTCTATATGTCGAAATAATTGTCAATCTCCACAAGACATTTTGGTATATATTTTCCCTCCGTAACTCGAAAAAAATAATAAATAAAAATAATAAAAAAAAATAAATTAAAAAAATTGGACCTCCGTATCTCGAACATTAGCAATGTTTGATTTTACAACCTTTACAACTCGATCATTTGAAACTACTTACCTCTTATAGCTCGAAAGAAAAATAAGTTACCGACTTTAAGGATTTGCCGACAATGCACGTTATTGTTTCTTAGAAAACAATGTATGAGTATACAGAAAATAGAATAACCAATTCTATGAAATATTCTTATTATAATTCTTATTCTTATAATTTTTATAATTGCTATAGATTTCATTTATTATTGAGGTTTCATATTATTTTGAACTCTAGCGATAGATAGAGAACGATCGAATTGTCTAAAAAACAAATAAATAAATAATTGACTTTTTTTAATACATAATATTTTTTAATTTAAAGGTAGTTTCGGAATTCTTTTGATTTTTTTATTGTAGTACACAATATAACTTTTAAGTTGCAAATAAACATGCTTATTATCTTTGTAACTTGAATATTTATTTATTTTACCTAACTCAAAATAAATCAGAAAGAATCTAAACCTCTACAAGTCGAATATTTCCTTATAAAATCCACTTAAGTCGAAATCCTCCATAAGTCGAAAACTCTATAACTCGAATTATTTGGCGTCTCCTTGCAGTTCGACTTACAGAGGTTCTACTATAGTAACAAAAAAAATGAAAAAATTTTTAATAAAGGACTTTCTCAATAGAGTGAAAAAAAAAAAAATTCCTGACTTTTTTTTTTAATATTATAAAAAATTTAAAGTCCTTTTATTAAAAATTTTCATTCATTTTTTTTTTTTTTTTAAGTTAGAAAAAATTCTCTCTCTCTCACACACACTTTCCATCTCTCTCTCCCTAATTTATTCACATGTTTCATTTTCCATTTTGTTCTCTCCTTGACCCTGAATGAAAAAAAAAAGAAAAAAGAATTTTTTTCCAACGATCTACACGCTTCGCCACTGACGGTATTAATTCCTAAATTCATATCCTGCTAAAAATCTTATATAAGAGAAATTGTTTTCTCCCATATAAAAATTAAATTAATTAAATAAATTTAACTAATGAATTAATATTTGAAAAAATTGTATTAACATCCAGTGTCATCCACTACAAGTTTAAAAAATGTAGTTGAACTTGAGTGGATGAATAAAAGTATTTTATGAACGATTGAAAATTTGAACAAGATATATATAGGGAGAGTGTAAACTAATAGTAGGAATTTGAAAAGGTATATCTCGAATCATTATAATCGTTCCATTATGAGTAGCGGTTTTTTTGCATAGTGTTTTAGCGACACTAGCACTAAATTTTTAACTTTACCTTTCATTGCATCGCATGCATTGGCTTAATTGAGCGAACTAAATTGGGTGGAGTTTCCATTACTATAACGACAATGCAAAATCTTTATTATTTCCTAACTATTGTATCAGTGCCTAAATCAGGGATGAGCAAACTTTTTCCGGTCGCGGGCTAAAAATCGGAAGAAAAAAAAAAAAAGCTTGTCGAGCCAAGATAAATTTTTCTAAAATTTTAAAAACAATATACAAGTATTACACAATTACACTTTAAATATGTCAATGAAATGAATGAAATTGAGATTTCATTTTTAAAAGTTCCTTATATTGAGGTTCGAAGTGAGATGTACTGATTCTAAGGAACGAGACTGAATGCTCGTCTCTCAGTCTACTTCTGAAATAATTCTTTCTAAGGTTCATGGTTGGAAACACTTGTTCACATATATAAGATGAAGCAAACATAACACTGATTTTCTGGGCGTGAGATATTAAATTTGGGAAACTTACTTTCGATAATAATTTGTAAAACTCTACCAATCTACAGCTATAACTAACAAAGAACTTCCGCTTTCAACTCTTTACCGATTGAAAGCTGTCTGTGCTAGCTATTTCCGTCGATTTATGTTTTGTAGAACAAAAATAGACAAAGTAAAAAGATCATCAGTCCATTGAAAAAAAGGAAGAAAAAAAAAAAAATAATACTTCATCAAAGTAGAAAAGGAGATGAATACATAATATATAAATATATATTTCTTTTAATTTGTCTCGGAACGGCAAATTAAAATTCTCTCCGCGGGCCGGATAGAACCTTCCGGCGGGCCGGAGTTTGCCCTTCCGGGCCTAAATCGTCATGCATTTCATTAAAATATCAGATAATGCTTGAAGAAGAGCTTTTAATTTTAAAAGATAAACTCTTACTACTATACTACCACACAACATAACGTTGCCTTGAACTGATTTTGGGTATTTACTGGCTTAAGGGCTTAATTTAAAGCATTGGGTACTACATTTGGTACAAAATATTCAATTTGGAAGTAAAAGTTGTTCCAAATCCTAGTTCCCTTAAACTATGATTGGACCGTAATATTTTAATTTTAAAGAAATAATCTCTGAAAATAAACATCTGTTTACTATACTTAGAAATAGATGCAGACAATTTTTAAGAATCAGTCCTTATTTTTACAAGGAGGATTTTTGATAAACTAGTGTTATTCAAATTCCAGTAATAGTTTCTGAATCAAATTTTATTAAAATATGATCAGAAATATTTTTGATGAAAATTTTTTTAAATGTTGACTATTCCTACGATAAAAATGAAAGGATAAATAATACCTATCAGTAATCCAGTCAGCTTTAACAACAATCTGAGTTTTTAAGTTTTTCATTTTTACTCTTCGGCAAATTTGATGCTATTACATGGGTAGTTTCCCTTTAAATTTTTAGAAAATTATACGAATGTAGATGTGTCATCAACAATTTTGAATGATCATTCCTAAAGTGCCATCTTTTGCCATGGTTTTGAAAGCATACAATGAGAAAAAAGAGATTGAATAACAAACTGATTTTCATCAATAACAGCTTAGGGTATGATTCATTAAAATAATAATTGAGAACCAGAAAGAAAACGATAACAACTATGCATGAAGCACATATAAAATTGAACGTAAAACATATAAAAGATGCAGTATCACAAATTGGGTAATTGAACAGTCTTTAAACAATAAAGGCTGACGTGGATGTAGGATGTAATACACATATGACGGACGCATGTAGTATACATTTTTGAATGTAGAATACATTATACCAGATTTGAGTGATAGGTTTTTATTTTGTTCTTGTTACAGAATATACATTCCTTTCGCCTGGGAACAAAAACGTTTTTATCTCTTCCAGTGGAAAAATGCTACACCCCATATAAACCTTGGGTTTAATAATCTGATTTAGAGAGAAAATAAGCACATATACAACTACACATATACAATTTTTCAGAACAAGAAAATGCAGCGAATCAAACAGGACAATACATTAAAGAAAAACTATTCTTCATAATAATGAAATCAAATATTTTTCGTTCACAATTACTACTTTTATACAATAGCAAAACATTGCAAGAAAATTCTTATTTTAAAGTTTAAAAATAAAATACAGTAAATCAATTCAAATTTATGTCAATTTATTTCGAAATTTTACTTACCGTTCACTGCATCGTTTATTAGTGTAAAAGCAAATATGAGACTCGTATACAACAATTGTTTCACTACAGTTTTTAAGATCTTCCAAAGCACTGAAAGAATAGAAAAATAAAACGTGAAAAAAAAAAAACATATTCTTGTCAAAAGTATATGAATATTTTTTGAAAACCAGTTTCAATATGATACGAGAGAAATTTGTATTTGTTAAATATTAAACATTTTTTTTTTTTTTTTTTATTTTAATCTTAGGAAAAAAAATATACAGTCACTCAAAAAAGTATTGGAACACTTCGCATGTATAACATGTAAAGCCATTTATAAAATATTAAAACCATTAGAACAAAAACAAAATTAATCAAGAAATGGTTTAACATTTGGTATAAAATATATAAGGGAGATTTTTTTTTACAATTTTAAAATTATAGTTTGATCCTTTACAATTTAATTTAAACTCAAGCAGTTATCAAAAAGTATTCGTACAATTTCGAATTTCAAAAAAAAATATGAACCTCATCAATTAAATTTAATTTATTAACACTTTTTTTAGACTATAATTTTAGACTTAAAGCATCAGCAGAGAAGGTTGAGTATAACAATGGAGAGATATAAAATATTTCGGTTGCTATGCGAAATCTGCTAATAAGTCATTGGAAAAAATAGAAAATCAGTTCATTGTGTTAGACAAATCTTGAAGGTCAGTAAGTATATTGTTTTTAATATTATTTGCTGGTTCAAAAAAAAAATAGTATTAAAACAAGCAAAGGTCAGGATTTCCAATGACATTTAATGAACGTGAAGAGAGGTGGATTGAGAGAAGTTCACATTAATCTAAGAACTAGACATCAAAATTGACTCTGAAATGTAAAAGTAGATTCGAAAATAGGTAAATCCTGAAACTATCAGGAGTTTTGGAGAAAATGTAACCATCATGAAGAATATAAGTACATAATCCAATATAAGTACCTCGGAGAAAGCCTACATCAGCAAGGCAAATGCCGAAAAACTATACTGGCGTTTACTAAAATATACGTAAAACAACCAACAGAATTTTTGTGAGACACCATTTTTGTGGATGAAAACAAATGTAACATCTTCGAATCTAGATGGTAAGCGAAAGTTTGTCGCACACCAAATACAGCATTACATATCAAAATTTGAGTCGTACTAGCAAAATTTACTCTGAAATTTAAAAAAAAAAATAGGTTCCAAAATTGGTAAATTTTTTGGAACTATAAGAAATGTTTCAAGAAAGCATACGTATCATGGCATAGTATCTCGGAGAAAGCTCTACATCAGCAAAGCAAATTTTGAAAAGCTAGACTACCATTTGCTAAATTGTAATAAAATATATAAATTGAGCAATAGAAAATGTCATTTTTGTGCATGAAAACAAATATAACATTTTCAGATGGAGGGCAAGCAAGAAGTTCGACTCACACCAAATACAGCATATCAAAAATTTGCGCCATACTGTAAATATGGAGGTGGCAACTAAATAGTCTAAGATTGCATATTAAGCTCTGGTGTGAGAAACTTAGACTTTATAGATAGTTATATCATAACTGGTTCGACAGCCCGCTGTGGGCCTTGTCCTTCTTTTAAAAGATCCAGCCAGGCTGTTCTCTTCTTGGCCGTTGACTTGCAGTTTTTATCCTAATAACATTAAAATCAAGAGTCCAAACAGTCGACCCATCTCTTTTTCGGTCTTCACCCTGGTCGCTGTCTTTATAGATAGTGCAATGAATAAGTATGTCTGCTTCGTCATTTTCATGCGAAATTTAATGCACAGTGCGAGCAACTTGGAATCTCAAGACATTTTAAATTGTACCAGCAATTGTAAATTATATTGCATTGTAAATTGCAAATTGTAATTGTGATTGTAAATTGCAAATTATAATTGTGATTGTAAATTGTAATTGTAATTGTAAATTGTATTGTAATTTGCAAATATCAGCAGCATGGTTTGAGATAGCAACCCGTACCATACTGCTGATATTTGCAATTATGGGTCCTCTATCTCTGATCTGGTGTGATTATGACTCCTGTCCAGAGTCCATATCTTAATCCCATTGAGCATATGTGCTATTATTTGCAAAAAAAATACGATGAACACAATATTTATAACAAGCAGGTGTTAAGAGAACATCTGATAGAAGGTGGGCCAAAATCAAAGGATCATTTTGCAAAAAATGATCAAATCCATGCCAAATCAACAGCGAGAGATCATAAAGTGCATGTAACCCAACAAGATATTAACTATCAAATATATATATATATATATTTTAATTTATTGATAGTGTCCCAATACGCTTTAAACAGATTTTCTGACTTGATTTCTTTTTACATTGAATTGTAATCATAATTGCAGTAATAAATTAATTTTGCTCGATTACTATGATTTGCTTTTATCAAAATGAGATATACTTTTTTTCATTCTTATATTTAAGTTATATATTATGATTAAATCCTGTAAACTTGTATTGTGTTCCAATACTTTTTGAGTGATTGTATGTTCCTCCAACACCAATAATATCTAAAACACATATTCCCTAGAAAATGCTAAAAGTAAAGTAAATTGTTATGCAATATTAAAAAGCTGAGTTTTGAAACCACAGTAAAAATGTTTTAGAAACGACATGAATTAATAAATATTAAACATGATATAGAACAATAAATAGATCTTATCATGAAATGCACTTTTGTTTTTGAATAATTTTCATCTTCCTTTAAAGAAAAAGCAAGAATCATCCCAAAAAGCTCAAGAAAAAAAAAATAACTTTTATACTTTAACAAATGTGCTAAATGCAATTGAAATATTCAGCTAAAAATTATATCTCGAAACAAATGCAATTACAAAGAAGATTTCTCTTTTTGATGCACTGCATTTGAAGCAATGTTTAACAAATATCTATCGAAAATGTTGACAATTTTCAAAAATGTGTGCAGTGAGACATATTTCTATTTTTGATTTGAATTTTGGAAAGATAATGTTTTATAGACAAATTTTAAAAATTACAAATTTATATTAAAGAAGGTATTTTACAAGAATTAAAAATTCCTACAAGCAGCGGCCGCATGCAAAACATTCTACGAATTCAACTTTTTTTCCATTGTGTATTATATAACTGAATTTTTTTGCAGGGGGAGGATAGAGGAGGAGGTTATAGGAGGTT